>VXAA01006069.1:294830-348700 GCA_013399115.1 Anseranas semipalmata
ACAAACTGACCACCGAGGCTCTGAAGGGCACTAATGTCTACCTTTGCCCTATGAAGCACTCCAGTCATAAAAGCATGGCAGTGTGGTTGCAGATGGCCTTGCTGCCATTGCAGGATGCAACTTTTTGCACTACACCTGTAACGAAACTGGTGCTAACAGACCTTCAGAGCTGTGTTCCAAGGAATCCCAAACTTCAGTCCTCCTGAGCTGCTTGGCAAGCAACACTTTCAGGCAGAAGTGTCTCAGTCTGTACTTCTGCAAGCAAATACATTTCTTGCATTTTGATTTGGCCTAAACAGAGAATTAGCATTTGCTGTCTGGCTCATGTTCCAGCTGTGCTGCTTTAACTGGGAAGATGATTAAGGAAACAGCTTGCTTAGAGAGACTGGAATCACCATCACTAACCTGCTCCTAAGGCTTGGCAAACATTTGGCAGGAATCACTTAGGGAACATTTCTGTGTGAAGCAGGGTGACAGGCTTAAAGACATCCTGAGATATCTTCTAGGCCTGCCTACGATACTTTGTCTAAATGAAATTGTTCTGGGATCACACATTAGGAATGTATTGATAGGGCTCTGCCACGCAGCTAATGACGAGACTACCTGTACCTCTTGAACCTTGCTACACGACCTCATTACTACAGAACTTACGTTTTTCACAGTTATTCATGTATTTTACATTTATTAAAGAATCTCCAGTCTATAGACAGGAAATTTAAATCTTTTTTGTGTGTTTTCCCAGCAGAGGTGAAGGCTGGGGCAAAACCTGAAGGTCCCAAGTCATGGATCCAGTGCTCTTCTGGCTTTAGCCTCCCTCCTCAATGAGGACCGAAGAGCCGTGCCATGCTCCATGTCATCTTCAATGCCAGTTGCTGCACGGGCGGTAATCCCATCACACGGGGTGACAGCAGCCCCGATAAGCCACCCTCAGCTCACTGCCACTGCGCCCTATGGGCTCTGCCATCCACACTGGAATGCCTCAGCAAATTCAAGGCTTTCTCATCGTTAGCACCCACACAGGTTCACATCCCACACACCTGACAGAAGCCTCATTTTTGCACATTCACAATATGTTACAGCTTTACTCGGGATTGTCATGTTCCCACACACAGTTCCCTGTCTTGAGAATAGAGGAAATTCGAAATCCTACAAGAGAACAGGATGATGGTCAACACCACAGTTGTAGGAGCACCTCATTTGTTTGGCTTCAAGTAAAAGAATGACAGTAACTTGTTGCCTTCACATACCGTAACACCATTAATTTCTGAGTACATGGAACCATGTTAGAAAGAACAGCTATTTCTGTAAGATTTTTATTAAAAAAATACAGTCCAGTAAGTGGTACTGGGGGGGAAGAGTGGATCCCCATGACCAGACTTGGCCTACAGTGTCTGGGCTTCCCTCTTTTCTACAAGAGAGAGCAGCTCGGGACTGCAAAGCCATTTATTTAGCAGCAGAAAGCCTTCCATTAGTGCCAGCATCCTCCTGTACACCGAGAGGCCTGATGCCTGCTCAGAAAAGCAAGAGCTCATTTTGCATCACGGGAAGCATCTTCCAAAAGGACAACTTACTGGAAAACCAAAGGATCTTCACAGAAATACGTTGCAGTGACGGAGGCAAACAGAATGGGCATCTCCGACTTCCCCTCGTTTAAAGGGACATGACCATTTGTCTTCTGGGGCCATGCACATACTGTGCAAAACTCTGCTAGCCAAGTAAAAATGGTGGTATAGCATTTAGATTACGCATATGAAAAAACAATCCCACCTATCCTGAAATACTGTGTTCTAGTTAGAAACCATACCTACAGGATTTACTAGGAACAGCTCCTTATACCTCCTCCTCCTTAAATTTACAGGCGCCAAAGAGCAAGTTCAGCATAAGACATTTGAAATCACAGACTTTACTATGTAAATGTGTTTTTCCCCATTAAAAAAAAATAGATTAGAGGAAGATATAAACATATTATTTATTAAATCAAATAGAAATGCAAAATATGTTTCACATGCCTTACATGGAAAAGAGATGAACTTTCCAAGACCTTAAAGCAAGACTGTGTCAGTTGACACGCAGGAAACAGGAACATCATAAACAGTCACAAAGAGGAGGAAGGGCTGGGGAGGGAGGCAACCTGGGGAAGATGGGCAGTTCCTCCCCACTCTGAGAAAATTCTCCTAAAAACAAGAGCGGGGTTTATGCTGAGTAAGCATCACAAGCCTGAAATTAACTTTAAAATGTACTTATTTTGGAGGAAGTTGTCTAAAGAACTACAATTAGCTAATAACTAGTCAAACAGTAATCTAAATTATGTATACCATACTCATATTAAGTGAACATGGGCTTATTTTTGAACACCAGCAGGGACAGCAGGAGCATCAGAAACACCAAAAAAAGCTTTTAAAAGCAGGATCAATCCATGGCCACACTCTATGTGACATTGCTATTAAAATAAGAAAAAAGATGAAAAATAGAACTATTTTTCTAAGTATTTTAATTCATCATCCTCCAACTCTTCCTCCCTCCTACACACAATTTCTAGGAAGCTGAAATGACAGTCAACAGCAAATACAAAGCATACACCAATATTATATTCCACAGTTTTTCTAAGAGTCAATAGTCCAGCAATTTTAAAGTGATCTATGTGCAAAAAATAAACACATGAAAGAGTTTCTTAAAAACAGAAAATATCCACTGCAGCCTTAACAACTCCTACTTAAAAAAAATAAAAATAAAAATCTGAGAATTAGCACAAAAATTTCCCAGTGGAGGAGAGATCAGTAACTGCAAGTATTCTGCCAAACCCGTGACTTGGTGTTGCAGAACTGTCAACATCCCAAGTTTACTACCAGCTGGCAAGTAGAAAACAGACTGTATCCCCAAAAGAAGTGGGAAAACCACTGTTCATAAACTGGTCTTCCAATACACATAAACATATGGTGCAGGTATGTATTCAGAGACTGCTACCTACAGCTGAGAACAGTCATCCCAGCATGACTGGGATGGCAAATGATTAACAATAAAATGTGCAAGATTCATAAGAGCAGTAGTTAAAATGTTTCTGACTGCTCAATGCCCCGAGGCCTAAACTATCCCCTCGTTAATAGTGGCATAAGTCAGGGCAGCTCTGGTTAAGTTACAGTAGAAGTTGCTGTGCATGAGGATTTCTGTGTGAGAAGAACGGTCCCTTGAACGACCAACTAGTTCAGTCCTGACCGCACTACAATAGGGAATTGTGTTTAAACCATGAGTAATCGCGTAATCATCTCCCAGCATAGTACTTCTTTTCTGCACACATGGAATGTAAATGGCCAAGATTTACAACTGATGATTTTGCAGATTTAATGGATTGTATTTCTTTAATGGTTTTGGCAATGCAAACTCAGTTAAAAAAAAAAAACACCACCAAAAACAAACAAACAAAAAAATCCCACGCTCACTGCTGTCTGCTTTTTTCTTTATTTGATGAGTTATCTGGCACACATTTAGGGTTTTCTAACAGTGCATAAGTGTTCAAAAACATCAAGTTACTGGGGCTGGGAAGAAGGGTGGTCCTACAGTTAAAGTGGAAGATACACTGCAATAGGTGATAAAGCTAAATCATGTTTGGGTAAATTCTAAGTCTTACGTCTCTGTCATTAGTCTAGAGAATAGAGCAGACGGCCCTGTTCCTAAGCAAGGGCTGTGAAACCAAACAATCACTGACTGTTGTAAAATGTCTCGAGTTTCCCAGATGAAAACTCTGAAGAGGAGCAAAACATGAGCAGTAAAGTCACCTGCTGTTTTACGACTCTCAAAGTCACCATGCAGAACAGTTCAAGTGTCAAAACTATCGCCAACCTGAAAGCCCAGTGGCACTACTCTCCCTTCAACCACCCACTGCTGCCTGGGACAGAGGAGCATTATGGAAGCTGGGGGAGATCAGCTGTGGGAATGGGACAAGTCCTTACAGCTCTGAAGGAGTCACTGGATTACAGAACAAATCTCATCCAAAACCATGAGGCCTTGAGGATGAAGAATGAGGGCAGACACACTTGGCCTCATGCAAACCACATACCTTAGTGCAGGAAAATGGTGGTTCTGCTGCAGTTTGAAGCACAGCCAGACTGGTTTCATTTGCTGCGAATGGCCAACACTAACAACACACACCAACCTGTGTTTCAAGTGCTGCTAGAACCATACCGTACACAACATGTATCTTTGTTGTTCCTCCCATAATGCACTAAAGTAAATCCAGACCTTAAAGAATAACTTGCATAGTAAGAAAAGGTCATCAATTTAATCATTTACTTTAAGCAGGCAAGCGAATTTGTAAACATTCAAAAGCGGCAGCATCCAAGTTACAAACAATTTAAGGAAAAAAGAATTGAGATTATTAAGGTTCTTTATCCTCTCAAAAATTTTGGAAATAATCTTTTAAAACACTGCAAACATTGAACACTCGGTTACATCTCTTATAATCCTGCTAGTAGTCCTGCCTTCCAAGGAATTCTGCTTTCTAAAAATGCATGGGCTCAATAGCCATACTTTTTAGCATTTGCTGTTTGGAAGTCAGCTACTCATTTCACCTCAGCTTAAATCCCATTAGCAAACGGAATGCTTGTGTCTTGGTTCAATACCTCTTTAACTTCCAAGGGCAAAGTGTCAAAGAGGTGATCTTCCACGACAAGCCCGCTTTTCCTGAGAAGCTGACACTGCCCCAGCGTGGCTGGCAGACGGTCTATCAAGTTTCCCTTCAGTTCCAGATGAGTCAGCTGCAACAGTTGACCAATTTTATCTGGGATTGAGGTAATAGAGTTTTGTCCCAGACTCAAAGTCCTCAATTTAACACATTTAAATAACTGTTTTGGCAAAATGTCGACTTTGTTTTCCGTGATGTGAAAATGCTGCAGATTTTGAAGCAAACCTATTTCCACCGGAATCACTGTAATTGAGTTGTGGCTTACATCTAAACATCTAAGTTTCTGTAAACTAAACACTGCGGCTGGTAAGGATTCGAGTTTGTTATTGGAGAGGTAAAGAGACTCCAAGTTCTTTACATGGGTAATGGAGGAAGGAATGTTGACTATTTTATTGTGCCACAGCTTTAAACAAGTCAATCTTTTTAAGTGCTGGAAACTGATGACTTCTTCAATTGTGCGTATGCTATTTGACTTTAAATCCAGTTCCTGTAAGTTAGAGAGGCTGAAGATGGCATGGGGAATTCTCTCCAGTTCACAGTTCTGCAGTTCCAACTCTGCAACATTCATCATTTTCTTAAGGCTATTCAGTACCACGAGCTTAGTGCCGTCATTATGAATGACTAGTTTTGTTAGATGTGGTGCCACATCTGTGATATTGGGGGGAATTTTGGTCAAATTGCTCTTCACATGGAGAATTTTAAGGTGTCTCAACTCTCTGAGAGACTCAAGCCCTATCATTTTATTGTTTTCAGAGTTCAAGTTGCCTATCAAGTACAATTCACGGAGGTTTTTGAGCAAATACACCCACGCAGGAATTTCTGCGACATCTGTGAATTTCACATAAAGGCATCTCAAGTGGTCCCGGAGGAAGCTGAAGGCAGTCTGCTCGACCTTTGCAGGGCAGTGGCACAGATGAAGCTCCTGAAGATTTGTCATCTGGGAGATTTTTGCTGGGATTTTTGCTTCAGGAATCAGCTCCAGTTTTAACACATCCAGATCTGTCAGATCAAAGACTGCATCGGGAACCCCTGACTGCATGAAAAGGTGCAACTCCTGTTTATCCTGGGCATTGCGGGAAACGTGTTGCCGCAGCTTTTCAAAAGTCCATTCATGGTTTAAACTAATTTCGCGTAGTTTGTTCTCACTTACCTCTGACAAAAAGACACCAAATCGCTTAGAATACAGCTGGTCGTACTGATCTACCATATGCAAAAGAAACGCAAAATCATTTTTGACATCAGGAATATCACTGAAACTACTCTCTTCTCTGACCTTTTCAAAAGAATATTCTTTTAAGGGTATTCGAAACAGCCAGAAGAGCGTGTAGAGACAGATAAAGCCATAGACACAAATGAGAGAAATATAGCTGATAAGCAGCTTCTTCAACATGTAAGCCATATTGTGTGTACATTCAAACTGTGTGTAGCCAATCAGGTGTTCCACTTTTGGGTTGCAGATGTGTTCAAAACTAATGGTGTTGACAAAGTTTGCGGTATAGCAGAGAATAAATATGAACTTGAAAGTCTTGATGATAGTCTGGCCAACATAGAGCTTGTAAATCAGATCACTGTCCTCCACGTGAGCCCGGAACTTACGGACTTTCTCAAACAGCGCTTTCGCTTGTTCTCCATCTTTCTTATCTAAAATAGTGACACTGGGAACCTCAATCATCGGCTTGTCAGCTGAAAATTTGAAGCCAGACTTTGTTATCATGGGAGTGCTGGCGCTTGGGCTTCCTTCATCGCTGCTAGTGGAAACATACTTGGGCAAGGACTGGGCACCAGTTAACCTCTGTTTGTTCTCCTCAGAGTCCTCACACGCTGTCTCAGACAGTGCTTTTGTAGTCCAGGGGGACTCAAAGCACTTCCCTAATATAGACACAAAGTGCTCAATTTTTGAGCAGGTCTTGGGATACTTGAACCAAAAATTGCTACTGACTATTAAAATAATGGTATGGATGAGAACAAGATAGGGAAAATATTTTGAATACCAAGGAAGAGCCAAATGATAGCACATCTGGTTGATAAATACATATTGCTGAAAATCCAAATTTGTTTTACGGCCTGAAGAATCCTTCTGCTCCTTCTTCAGCTCCTGACCCGATTCAGTGGGTGGATACTGAGAAGAGGTAGCTCTGCTCAGAGGTACATCAGGCGTTACAGTAGGGGTACTTCCAAAGGAAACCGTTCTCATTGATGCTTCTTCTCCTTGACCAGTGGTTGTTTCAACAGTGGTAAAGTCAGCCTTCCCTGATGTGCTGGGTTGTGCTTTTGAATTTACAGTAGACTGCAAAACTGGCAAGCAGACCACCTGGTCTTTGGTCAGCTGCATGGTTCCAGCAAAAATGGCAACCATTAACATAACAACCGCTAGATAATCCATAAATACATCCCACCATGGTTTCAGGATACGATAGGTTGGCTGGATGTCATTGAGCGATGCAACTTCTGCAAGGGTAAACATTCCTACAAGAAAACAAAACCAAAATCAATATTGTTGACTGGTGAGCAGGTTATTTTACCATTGAAAAAACAATCACACCATGACATACAAATCTTCAAAAGGTTTAAGTTTTTGTTATGTTTTGTTGCATGTCGCATGTTGTCCATCACTCCACTCGATAGGGTTCTCTCAAAGGATATGTACTGAAACAACCCATTATTTTAGCATCAAAACAGAAGGCTTCTCACTTCAGGCCAGATGACATTTATGTAGCTTTGCCACCTCAGAGTACAAGAACCACAGTCTGCTATGTGCAACTGAAATACCTAAAAGGTAAGTGCTGTAGCTGATATGTATTAACAACACGAACAGCAACAACTGATTACACTGCACAAAATGCAATTCTGTAAAAAATGATTGAGTCTTTGAAAATGTGAAATACAGCATTAAGTTTTTTTTTGTAGTACCTTGCACTTAGAGTAGACAATGTTTGTCAGATGCTTTGCACATTGCTCATGACTTGCACAGCACATTGTAGGTCTCTTGTTACATTGTGAGCAAGGTCTCACTTCTTTTTGTCTAACACAACAGTCAATGTCTCCCACTCCTTGCCGTTCAGCATCCATGTTGATTAACAGATGGATCAGCTCCCTTTCTTTAAGTACTGCCACACAAGTGAAAGCCTTGCAGTTACTATGTGAAAACTTGGCACACAATTTTTTTTTTAAATGTGTTTGGATGTGTTACAGTGAAACAATTATGACCTGTTTACTAGACCTAATGGTACTTCATAAAAATCTTTTTTCCCCCCAGTTAATGAAGAAATAATCCTTCTTCAGGAAAAAAAAAAAAAAAAGGAAAAAAAAAAACAAACCACAACAAAACAGCTAACCAAAAGGAAAAATGTCTTTTTTAACTTTACAGGGAAAATATTTTTAGATTATCATCACAGGCTGGTGAAGGTCAGCTGGCTAGCCTAGGTAGCACAGGAGCAGGCTATAAGGCTTTCACTTTAATGTGAATGTATGCACTGTGAGACAGAAATGGTAAACTGGGTGAGAATCCAAACCTCTTTGCAGCTTTAAATAGCTTGCTTTGCTTTTTGTTTTGACAAAATCTAGAGGATTCAACTTATCAGTTTTTTGTTTTTTAAAAAAAATCTTCCTGTGCAAGCAGGATGTGGT
The DNA here is from genome assembly GCA_013399115.1 of Anseranas semipalmata. Classification (NCBI taxonomy): domain Eukaryota; kingdom Metazoa; phylum Chordata; class Aves; order Anseriformes; family Anseranatidae; genus Anseranas; species Anseranas semipalmata. Next base: position 303,136 of record VXAA01006069.1, read on the forward strand.
AAAATCGTCATTTTAACTGCTGAACTCATGACCCAAATTTGCCATTTCTGAAGTAAAATAGGCAGCTTGTATGCACACACGGAGTAGGGAAGGAGACAGGATGTACATTATCACACGGAGTCTGCACCTCTTTGGTTGAGAGAAGAACAGCTTAGCAGAACACAAGATTACAGCAGGCAGTATAAAGATGCATCAGATTTATTATGTTTAACTTGCAGCATACCAATTCCTGCAGACCCACACCTTACAAACCCTAAAGGAGAGTGCCGCAGGCAATGAACATACAACATGATGGTTTGATTACTTCTAACACGTATTTCTCAGGGTTACAGACCCCAGCAACATAGAGCTCATGACGAAAGCATCTCCTCAACCACAGGGTGGGATCCACAGGGATCCCTGCTCTCCTCCCCTGGAGCCCCTACCAGCTCTGCGCCTGCACAAGCAGGGGTTTGGTGAAGGTGGCCAGGGAGAGGCTCGTACCTTGCTGCAGCACTCAGCTCACTGGTGCTCCCTGCACGGCTGCAAAATGCAAAAGTCCCGGTTCCTCAGGGAATGGGCAGAAGGAACCTCCAAATCTCCCTTTACTTATTTTCCAGTTGAAAAACAAACATCCAGCTCCCTCAGCAGCAACATGAGGTGCTGGGGGCTCGCAACTGTCCCTGCAGCAGGGCTTCCGAGCCCTTCCCCACTCGCCTCCCCCGGGCCCGGAGTTGTTGCAGCGGTGCCGTGGGACACAGCAGCAGCACCTGCAGCTCTCACAGCCTCACCTTGCTCGGCTTGAAGTTAGCTGCAAGCTCCCCTTTTTTTCCATGTTTCCCGGTGCTTACCTAGACTGAGTCACGGCACGACTGCTTGGCCTGGAACTGCTACCGCTGACATTTAAATAACAAGTATAACAATTGCGTGCAAAAGAATAGCATTAGTCATTTGTGCTAATGTGAACAGACGGATATCAAAGGACCCTCCTTACTGCTAAGGCACAACTGCTACCTGCCCAGGACAGGAGAGCCACAAAACTGCAGCAGCTTCTTCCTGCCTGGATTTGTCCTCTTGCAAGCTCTCATGCATCTTTAGGCTGTTTTCACCATGGTCTCGGCCACCTCAGCATCCGCAAGAAATTCCCCTCCATGCAGCTGCTCATGCAAGCGTTCAGCAAGAGAGCACAGAGCCAAACGCCGAGCAAGGACAAGTCGTGCCTGCTTACTGCAGCCGTGCCTCTGCATTCTGAGCTACTCAAACTGCCGGGAAAAGGTGGCAAATGGACAGGAGGGAGCAATGAGATGACTGCTGTAAAACGTCGGTAGCTGCTACGTTCCTCTTGGGCTAGCCTTTTCCTCAGCTTTGCACAGCTAATTATGGCAGAAGTCGTGTCATTGCAGTTTGGGGCACAACCTGCAAGAACTCCTTTCACAAAATGAAGGTGATTTTTTTCACTTTTGCCATGAGAACACTTGGATAAAGCACTGAAACCCAAGCACTGCAGACTTGTCCGCCCCAAGCAGCTGAAATAATGGAAAAGAAATGAGAAAGCACAAACTGGTTTTAGCCAGAGACTTAGAAAGCGCAATAATAATAATAAACTAAAGCTAAAAATCACTTCTATCAGATCTCTGTTTTGCGCGCACACACAAAAACTGGTTAGGAAGTGCAACAGAGCTGGTATAATCCTCTTTGTTAGGCTGTAGCCAGCATGATGTAACAGGAGCTTTACATTCAGAAGTACCACATTCAATGCTCCAAGCATGTCTTTTCTTTAAAGTTACTGATACTCACAGAACTGCTGTTTTGGCGGAGATTAGCAGTTACAAAACACATTAAAAAACCCTATGTGGTATGATTGCTTAAAACTGTGTGCTTCATAAAAGAGAGGCAGACCTTTTTCTAGTTAGCAAAATCAATTCCAGGAGCTGAAAACAGGTTTCCCTCCTCACATGTCTGAAATATTTAAATGCTCTGAGCCTTAAAAAACAGAATGCTAACTGTAAACCTACACACAGTCTAAAGACACATTCTGACTGACAAGCTGTAAATAAATTTGATATTTTCCTCCTAAAATCCAGGATTACGTTTATTGGTCTTTGGTTTTACTAAATTACTAACCATAAAAGTTAATTTTTGTTTTATTCTTGCACATGCCTAGGAGAAGTCAAAATATTAAGAGGTACTCAGAACAACAGATCCAAAACAGTGTTATAATGCTTGGGGGCTTTCTTTATGCCAAGGTTAAATTTAAACTATTTAAAGCCTTTAAAACACGTTTTTAAAGCATACTGTCTGGAATATTTCTTGGATTAGACATGAAGTATTTTCATTGCTAATTTTCACCTCCCTTCCAGGGTGCCTCATTGGGGCTGGGGTTTCATGACAAGCTGTAGCGATGGCTAAGTGAGAAAAAAACAAATGGAAGTTCCAGCCTGTATCTGGCAGGCACGAGCTGTGACTCACTGCCCTGTGTCTTCTCCCCTCAAGGCCAGTGCGGGCTCCATTCACAACACCAGTGCAAAAAAGAGCTGTAAGAAGGCAGCTCCCCAGACTGAGGAATAAAGTATTATGCAGCTAAAAAGTCAAAATAATCCGATTTTTCATGGTAAAAGCATGCATTTATTTCAGCCCATATGGCTCACAAGGCGCTGAACAGACCTTGAGCCTCAGCAGAACGTGAGGTTTTGACACACAGAGATCTGGACCCAAACCGTGGTGCTTGGAGAGAAGTAGCTTTCAATTCACAATGTGGAATGCAGGGACAGTCTCCTGTTTAAAATAGCACATTACTTCAGTTTAATAAGAACAGATTTTAATTCAAGCCTATTACAGTACGATACGTAGGGCTGCATAGCTACACAAAATAAGGAAGACCTTTAATTTTATCAAATAATCCTCTTTCCCCCAAACCCTTTGTCTCCAGTTCTGTAACTTGCATGACTCTAGGATAACGTCAGCCCCTCCTAGCTCCAGATCCATTACCTCCAGCTATCTACCAAGTGGTTTCTCTCCCTAGAAAGAAATTTCTGCAATATAAGCAAACCTAACTGTTCTAAGCTCAGCTGCTTCTTGCTACCTCCCCTAAGGTGGAAAAACCTAAATTCTGAAAGCAGAGAAGTGCTATCTCCCTTTTCATTCCTAAAACAATATGGAGCTCTAGAACAAAACCAACGTTGTTTATTTTGCAGTTACATAAATGTATTATAGAAAGAAATAACTGCAATGAGAACTGACAATGACAATGCAATTGTTCTAAGTCACAGGTCCACATTAAATCAGCAAGGGTAACAACAAATTTCATAAATCACTCTTGTCCAATTATAATCCTTTCATTAATCTTAAAGGAAAGCTATAATAGAAAGAGCTCAAAATGTGATTAACCTGCCGAATTTTCTCTAACAAATTTCAGACTATAAATGCTGAAATACAAAGTGGGCATACTGGGGTTATTTCCTAAGAAACTGTTCTAGCTTAAATACATAAATTAGAGGAAAAGGAAGCATCAGATTGGTATGTCACTAATATTTATTTACATCCTACTTCTTCCTGTACTTACTGATAAAAACTTCATCTGTCTTCCCCTGTAACTCACTGGCCCTCCTGTTTTAAGAGCATATTTAAAGTTAAAGCAAATTCAAAGTTAAAACAAACAAAAACTGAATCACAGCACATGAACCTCATGTTTTACTCTCAGGTTCCCAAGACTCTGAACAAGCCCACTTTGTCTCAGGAAACAAGAGGATTCTTGAATTAGCCTTGTCGCTGCAACTGGTCAAAAATGTCCTAAAAACCACACACAACATTTCTAGTTGTAAAGAAAAAATACTGCCACGACCAAACTCATCTGCTCCCTTCCCACAGGAAATTAAGGAGAAGAAAAGCTTTCCCATAGCTGAAAGGCTTTGCTTTCTTGCTTTTGATCAAGTCACTATAGGTTTAAATTTACTTCCTCTGTATATTTTATTCTCCCTCTCCACTAGCCATTTCTACTTCCTTTGTTTTTCTACTTGTGCAGTATCCTATTAAGACAGACAATCGGGCCTCCATGTGATAAGAATGGCATCCCAGCCAGGATGCAGTGAGTATCAGTTGACCTACACACAATCTGCAGTGATCAGGAAGATGGCACCATCCTTTTTTTTTCTTTTCATCCGACACAAAGAAGTGTAAGGAGCCCCAAAACCCTGGTAAAATAACGCATATAGACATTCACAACTGAATGCATGCATCCTGAACACACAGACACGTGCATCACCTGTACTGGTTATTCAGTTCCTGAGATTAAAAGAAGTTTAAAACAAACTGAAGAAGGTTTAACCAAGACACCTGAAGACTTTGGGATCTAATAGTGATGGACAGAGATTGTCCTTGCCTCTGTAACCTGGAATATTACAACTTTTCCTCAGCCTGGCTTGCTGCTCAGGCACTGCCTCCAGTTAGCTGTGGAGAAGCAGCCGCCCATTTGAAAAGGAGGAGTTAACTCTCTGCTGTTTTATTCCACAGTGGATTATTGTGCTTTGTTCTACCTGACGGGACTCGCGTTACGAACCCAGTATAACTGTGGCTACAGCTTCGCCTCCATTTGTAAGCATCCTGGCAAAGCACAACCCCAAATTTAGCTAAGCATGGATTTGTGCACTGAGTTCCTCTGTTCCCTGAAAAGCCCAGTAAACATTCCACAATAAAATACAACATACATATTTTTAAAGGTGTGTTTCCCTACCATATGAAATCTTTTGCTGCCTTTTTTTTTTTTTTTTTTTTTTAAACAACTGAAGGTATTGCAGAATATACGTAACATCAGAACACAAGGACTACAGTGTGGCTTAGGGTATTGGATACTTCCTTATTAGTGCTTTTGTGTCAGGAAGATCAGACAGATTTCACATAAAGAACCTGTTGCTAAAAAGATTTCCTTTAGTTATTTATTTTTTTTCCAGCAAATTAGAATGACAGGAATTCCCACTCACTACTGCTTCCTTGAAGCCACTGCCTAAAACATCTGATAGCAACCAGATCCACCAGTTTTAGATCAATTTGCAGGATCTGGGCTAGTTTGTTTCTGTTTGGCTACCCCTTGACTGAGCTTATTGTTGTTGTTTTGGCCTATTTTATATTTTAGGCTAAGTAAATTTCTACAGGATGGGATATTTATTTGACTTTCTCAAAATTAATTGCATGTCAACTCAAAGGTAGAATTTTAGAGATGGTGTACCACGAGATGCTCCGTGTGCATAACTGGGGATAACTGAATGAGGAGAAAGCAACAAAAGCAAAGCTGAAAGGAGATTTCCTATAGAGAAAAACATTCCAACTAAAGAACAAGATTTCCACAATACCTTTTAAGTGTATATAAAACTTGCGTGTGTACACACAGACACACACAGAAAAGTATGATGCTGTTATTTGATACTTACATGATTAAGGAGGAGGATTAATTAGCACCATTCATACGCTCACTAAGAAACAAACAAAAAAAAAAACAAAAAAAAAGAAAACCCACAACTAACCCATATACTTAACACCTCCATTCCACTGCTGAAATTGCACAACTATAATTTTGGACTTTCCCTTAAAGGGAACATATAATCTCTCTGATGTAGACTGTAAATAAATTCCCCAACTGGAGAGTCATCATCTTTATGAACAATATTGACCAGACTGACTTACATGAAAAACTATCAAAACCTAATTCCTTTCAGACTGCATACAGACGTGTTAGGCTCCAGTAAGCTGGAGACAAAAATAAGATTCTTGCTTTATAGAACTGATGTCAAATTAGTACTCATTTATGAAAATAAGTTCTATCTTCAAAAATTCTGCCCTTCAAAGCTGGACTTTTTCAGGTTGTATAACAATCTAACCTACTTAAATAGCAGGATCCAAAAGTGTTTACACTGAATCTTCCTTGTTTATCAGCTCTTTGGAAGTCTAGCGTTATACATCACTCCTACACAGATGGTTTTGTAATCAATGTGGTATTTAAAAAGCAGTATTAGCAGCCATAATTTCCCTAACAATAAACTCTCAAATCATACATCATTCTTCCCTTGCTGTAAGTCACCAGAGGTCTGTTTAAGGATGACTTTCAAGATAGAAGTCCAACGTCGCATTTCTGACTAGTTCCCCAAAAGCACCCCAAGGCTATTAACACAATTAACGCGGTGTTTGCCACATGCGAGTTCCGCTTCCACAGAGCACAGAAAGTGAACCACTTCCCACTTTGCCTGCTGTGCTATTCCTGAGCAATCCTTTTATGAGAGGGGCTGCTTTGACCAAAAGTACAAGATTTTAGTCACATTTATCCCCAGGCTTCAGGATGCAGTGCAGGGGCTCAGTCTTTTCCAGAACACAACTTGTTAATTTTTGACCTTGAAAAGCTCATGGAGATCCCAAGCTGAACGTTCAGCAACACTCTGCTCCTTCCTCACAAGTTAGTAGCATTGGAGACCATAAAGGGCATGAGAGGGGAAATGGGAGAAGGCAAAGAGTGGACAGCAGAGTGGTCCTTGAGTATCCCCCTGCACAGGGCTCTGTGGCCAGCGAAGGGCTTGCTATTGTAACTAGATACGATGCAGTGCAAGTCAGATAACCACGTGTGATCCTACCAGTGTAGAACCAACCACCCAGCAAGGCGACAGGCAGGAACCCAAGACATATGATTAATGAGGCCGGACCCCAGCAGGAACAAATACCGAACTCATGCTTTTCATACCTGCAAGCAGTAGTCCGTGAGCACACAGACATTGGCAGGCAGTTTCTCCTCTCAAGAAGAACATGCATCTTGCAATGCACAGCTGCCTGAGCAGAAATCTTGGAGCAGAGCAACAAACAGACCTTGCCGATGAAGGCAAAACCGTGCCTGAGTGCACCTGCGCACCCCCAGCCCGAACCATAGCTCGCTGTTAGAAGCACCATCATTTGCACCATACTGGTCCTTTTACTGGGGCAGGCATCACTAGGGATGGAAACAGCAACAGGAAGGCAGAGTGATCAAGTTTGCAACACCATTAACTCTTTTACCTAAGCAGACTAGAGCAGAGACAGTGAGCAGACAGCGTGTGTCCCATTTCACAGAATTCCTGAGACATACCAAACCAGTGGTCCTCACACGACAGCTACCTTGTGCGCGCGAGACGCACAGTGTAACACGAAGCACTTCTCAAACACAGACACAGCGGAAAGCTACTGGAGTTGATTTAACCTGTGCTGACATGGACACACAACGTAACTGAAAGTCAAACCACACGATAAACTATAACGGCTGCTTGCACTTGAGTGTTAAACATTTAATCCCTTTGCCCTTTCAAAGTCTGCTGTTCTCCTATCTTTTAGTCAGTGACGTTTCTCCAGTGTTTTCACAATCGCTATCAGAAGTGCAGAAACACACAGTAAACATCTGGTGCTCCTACTGACCAGAGCACTTTGGGAATTTATCAAGATGCAAAAGCAAACTGCACCAAAATAAAAGCACATCTGGTAATTCCAGTCCCTACAGGCTGCTTTTAATCAGAAAAAAAAAAAAAAGATACAATTTAAAAAGTAATTAAACAGATTGGAAGAGAAAAGGAAAAAAAATTATAACAAAACTGTATTTCCTTCTTAGTTTAGAAATCTGAAAAACAGAACAGTTCAATATTGGTTTAGACCCTGAGATGTTATTTAAATGTGCTTTTACATAAATAAGTCCACATTGCTGGAAAGATTGTTATATAAAATTGCTTGATCTCAGGTAGAAATGGCACTCAGCAACTCATGCAATTGCTCTGAAAAAATATTCGTTTCTGATCTACAGCCACACACGCTGCCAGTCCCTGTCTCATCTTGTTCTGGATTTCACTTGGAACTGGGGCAACTTCAAAAGCTGTAAGAAATTGAACTTGGCACTGACTTGCTAGGTTGGTGATTTTAAGCCACAGTCTGTGAAGATACAAATCTTACTACAGGAGATATTAGTACCTTCAACTACACACCCCAAACATACAGAAAGAATAGGAAGGAGTGTCCAAAGAAAACAAAACGCATCATTGAAGTTCATGTTGCTGTAGGTTTTAAAAGTCCCTCTTATGAGGGGAGCTACCCCTCCACCCTAACTCACGGTACTTAAAGTTTAGGTTTACATTCTGATGGGAATATGGTTTAGAAATGAAGTAAGCAGGTTTACTGAGTAACTGAAGCCAGTTATTTTCAATGAATACTTTCCTTCTTATTACTTCTGATGGATGTGCCAGCAACCTTGCACTGGAGCGTTTACAGCACCTTCCTGGAGATCTAGAGCCAAGAGCAGACAAAGTTCCTTTAACTGAAGCACAGGGTCCATTGTTCCCTACCTGCGCTGGTTCATCTCTGCAGACAGAACAGCAAACACTGTGACTCTCACTGGGTTACATATTAAACAGAAGTTTCATATAGAAGATTTGCACACACATGAAATGCTGTATTTGAAGTACCCCCAGTGACACTTTCATTAGCTAAAAGTGATGTAGGAGAGGTCACACAAATTAAATTAAAAAATTAAAACAAAAGCAAATTAAAACACACACACAAAAGCACCCAGCGACACCAAAAGCTGCACGTAAGCACCAGCCTCCTACTCGCGTACCAAAGTTCCTCCATTTTTGCCAAGATCTGTTCTGTGGCAAGAGCAGTGTGAAGGTGTGCCAGCGTGGCTGAGAACCAGGATATGAAAGCACACTTTTAACGGGACAAAATTCAAACTATGTTCCTACTTAAACATCACGCAGCTTCTTCTCTCCCCTGGGAGAAGGAGTGACTTCCTCACTCAAGCCGAGGACTAGCTGCACAGCCACGTCACAGAAACTACTCAGGATAACTACTAAGCAGCCTCTGCCCCCTCCCACCACCCCGTGTCCCCTGTCCCGTCCCCCAGGCAGACACCAGGCAACCTACTAAGCAGCCGACAGCCTGCTCCCAACCCTACCTGCTCTTTATCAAGCAAAGAGATCTCCTGTGCTTCAGACGTCCTGTCAGATGGGTAACGACGATGATTTCTCTGAAACTCTGATCAAGAGATGAAGGATGACTTATTAATGTTACCACATTCCTGCCAAGCTTCCAATAGCTGAATCTTCAGTGGTTTCATGCCAGGACAAAATGCCTGCAGCTCAAGTGTTTATCCTCAAAGAGATTTAAGATTACTATATTTCTTTTTCCTCATCTAAACTTAAGCTCCTTTCTGTAAGAGGTAAGCTATTTACTTAAGTCCATCTAGTCCCATAATTGTTTGGTTCAGGGTGTGTACTTCAATCTCAGTACTTAAGCACAAAAAAGGGATTATGCTACCACACATCTTTTGGAGGCTGTAGTTTTGAAATTTTGCTGATGGATTCAGACCACCTCCTTCCTTTTTATACTGGATTTTCCCAAAACCCCATTCAATGTTGCATTAAAAATAGAAAGAACTGTTCCAAAAGACTTGCTGTCTTTCCTGACACTGCAGCATACCTGCTCTAACAAGCAAGCTTCCAGCTCTGCAAAAAGGTTCAGTAAGGCTCAGTTGTGTTGCTTGTGGCCATTCACCAGCACCAACACACCCATACAGCCTCCAATTTAAATATTTACTACTACTAAGTTTATATTACGATTTGACCCAAATGCTCCAGCTGGAATTGTAACCCCTGCACCAAGGGCTCTCTGGCAGAGAGTGGGCAGACAACCCTTGCCCCAGAAGGCTTACAATCTAAAACAGATTATTTGTTAGGCAATGATAAGCATGTTCGTGGCTGTAAAATCCAAAGCAAGAAAACAAAAGCCTTCAGGCTTCCAGAAAAAGTGGAATAAGAATGTGATTAAAAGTATAGTCAAATTTAATATTTTATGCACCTTCTTTGAAAAGGCTTAACATTATGTCCAGATAAATCCATTCATAGTTACACCATTCCTATATACTCCTTCCCACTGGTTTGATGACGATGCTATCTCAAAAAAAAAAAAAAAAAAAGGCACAAAATGTAACAGCTCTTGAAACCTACCTTTTCCAGTTGCATCTGTTTTAACAAAGACAATGAAGCTTCATGAGTATGTACTTCAGTTTAACTCAAATAACCAAAATAAGATTATAGAAAGGAGAAATTTTATTTTGTCTCATCTATGGACAGATCTCACTCCTGCTCCAGCAGGAAATCCAGCCACATGCTCTCCTCAGTGCAAGTGAAAGCATAAAATACACGCCTCCTGGGAAAGATTGCCCACTGCAGCTGCCCCTTCTCTTCCAGTCCTTACTGCCTCACCACGACTACTACAGCCTTGACCACAGACTCGCAATAACCTTTCGGCACCACCTTCACAGACATCCAGTCATGCACCATCTCACCGGCTGACTTCTACAGCCCAATCTGCTTGGCTGGCCAAATGGGCGCATCGGTCCAGGGAAGCGGCTTTTCTTTTTCTGCAGGCGATGCTTCCACCTCACCCCAGGTGCTCACCACTTGAACTAGTTTTGGCAAGCTACTCATCATTTAAAGCAGCACAACAGCCGCTCCCCAGCTGCTTCCGAAATAAAAGGAGAGTTGCCCTGCCACCGGAGGAAAACAAATCAGTCAGGTTTTTGTTGCCATTGCTTCCATACACAGCCAAACCAGGTAATTTTCACATCCTCCAGCAGGCACAGGAGGCTTTGAGCAAGCTCAGGTACGCAGCAAAGCAAGCTTGCAATGCAGCATTAGCATCATACTGACCCGTGACAAGGGTTCTTTCCTTTTAATTCATCTCCTGGCCTTTCCATCAGCATGCCAAAATTTCAGAAAGCGGGGTAAATGGAAAGCCTGAGCTTGTGCAAGTACCTCAGCACGGATCGCAGAGCCCTGGCTCCGAATGTGCCTTCCACCAGGCACAATGCAAGGACTCTGGCGCGGTGCGAGCCAGCCCCTTGCTGCCCTTGCGTCCTGTGCAGAACAAGGTGAAGACTCGGGACTTGTCCTAAGGCAAATTGCTCCATACCTTCATTTCCAGCAGTATTTCCAGAAGCACGTGCCATGGGACAGGGCATCACCTACTCACACACACAAAGCAGGAACGACGGAGCAAATGCTGCTTTTGTCCCACACCAGCTCCAGAAGACAAGTCGCAGGGCAGCGGCCGGGACAGGCTCCGGTCCCACGGGCACACGCAGACCTACCCGACGCGACGGGGGGCACAGCCCCTCGCCCAGCACAGGGCAGCCCGCAGGCAACCTGCCGCTACCAGGGGACACGCAGGGGTTCCTTCAGCGCTCACCTGGCGCTTGAAATTACCGACTCAACGAAAAGCAAAAACGCAAAATGGCGACAAAGTGCCCACGCTGTGACCCCGGTCATGTCATAGCTTAATGCAAGTAGTCTTTGATACACCAGATCCATTCCCAAGTTTGGCTGGCACTGTTTTAACAAGGATCTAGTCAAGAACATCAGGACAAGTAGCCAGCTGCTTTATTTGTATCTTCCTGTTATCTCGTCTGCACACTTGGATCGCTGCCTGTGAATGTGGGTGTACAGCAACAATATACATAACTACATTCCCATAAACTGTCAGTTGAGAGCTTTGGATTTGTCATGGCCGGACCAAAACATGAACGAAACCATCCATTTCATTTATTATAAAGTTTTGCAACAGCCTGTCTTTGACCAAGAATTTTGTATGGCAAATTATGCCTCATCTATCTTCTTTACAAAAAAGAAAAAAAAAATGTTATCAAGGCCCACAACACTACCATAGCTTTTCTTCCCCTTTAGGCTAAACAACAATTCTAATCTCTGTTTCGGGTTCCTCGAGGGCTAACAATATAAACCCTACCTCTTAGATATAAAACCAGCAAGCAACTTCGGATTATCAAAACTTACTAAGTTATTCCTTTAAGCCTTCACTGGTTTCTGTTTCCCAAGAATACCCTTTCTTTAGGAAGCCAAAGTGAAGGACTATTCTCTACCCCATCACAAAGCTCGGGGCACCCACATAGCAACAACTCACCTTGCAGAATGGACCCAAAATGGTGACTTGAAGAAGGTGATGTGCTACTGCGTAAGCTGCGGGTTTTTGCACATGGACGCAGCCATATCCATGTTCACAGTGAAACTGGTTCTGCACCACCAGGACTTTGCAAGAATGTCAAAGTTGGATCTGTTTTCACCAAACATAAGCAGGCACGATATGGCTGTTATTTTTGGTTTGAAGCTGAGAAAGGGAAGAGCCAGTATGACAGCTGGCTGGCAGTCAGACAGGCATCTTTCTTTAGGCTTGATGGAAAGTTGCAGCCTTGTCCCAGAACAGGGCTAATGGCTTACAGTGCTGCTTGCTCCGATATGTGCAGCAGAGCTACTGTTGGGTTAAACTCTTTTTTACATGACAAACCATTATGGCAGTCCTGCTTCTGACTCATCAGGGGCGTCCTCTGTCCCGCCACACCATGCATCAGATGCCACTACCTTTCACAATATTTGCATTGCACATTCTGTGCTCCTCATCTAGCCCCTTGTGTAGCACTCAGCCCCGGGTCTTGGTCAGAGTCCCTTGGTAACCAAACAAAAAATTGTGACTTTTGGACAAACACCTAGATTCTGCTAGCACTTAGTACTTACATTGCACAGAAGATTCAATTTCCTATTCAACATTAAGGTCTTCCTGCATTATATATTGTGTAATCAAAGTATCCTGTCTCAAAAAGATTACAGCCAAAAAAATCAGTTGAATTGCATCAGATTCCATACTGCATAACACTGCAGAGCATTTGAGGAAGGCAATAGTTTCAAGCTTGACCAGCCACAGAAGGAAGAACCTTTAATTCTATGCCGTGGGCTAGAAACAAGAATAAATCTCCTGTTATCTTCTACATTAGCAACATTTTGACCCCAGGAAAAGTCACAAATTAAACACATCCAAAAAGAGTTTGAAAGTATTAGCAGTGTGTTGGAATTGTTCTTTATCACGTGACTCTGTTTCAAAAAGTAATTTAGCAAAGATATAATTGCAGGATATAAAATAGCAGAAAAATCTGGTATTTCCACATTCGTGTAAATTGCACAAATAAAACTATTTCTCTCCAGTTATTGGAAATCTTCCTCAGTATGTTCCCCACGGTTCAAATGTAAGCCTATGACAGCAGCTCACTCGCTCCAATCACAGCAGGACCCTTTATCTGGCTATGTGAGACACCGTACGTGTTCTCCAGCAGCACAAGGGCCTCACAGGCTGCAGCCATGCTTCCCAAGGAGGGAGCACAGTGGAGGTTTCCACTTACGCTTCATCTGGGAATAACACTTCTTAGCCTTCTGCAGAGACGTGTGTGCTGAAGCTGGCCATAGTCACCGATACTTGTTCTGTCAAGTTGAGAGAGTTAAAGAGATGGGTTGTAACGAAGCTTTACTTCCATCACTGAAGGGAGAACATACAACCGGCTGTGTATGTACAAGAAACAAATGAAATGAGTAAGCATGAAGTGGCTTTAGAACAAAAAACCCCCACCAAAAGTCAGAACACTCATGGAGATAAAGGCCAAGAGACTTAGACTACAGGATCTTAGTTACATGAACATGAGTAACAATGCTATCATGAGTCATTTATTAAGGAATCTTTACTGCCTTCAGTTAACAACAACAAAAATTGTGTGATGATGGCACGCTTGAAATTAGCCAGTTACATAAAATAACTTTTCTTCTGAGTTGCTGTTCGTGAATAGCTGCAATTTGAACAGAGATCTGAATAAAAATCCTTCTACCCCCTCACTGTATAACACAATCAAAATGAAAGTATATCTGCAATGAGCAAAAGCATAAGCAGCTTAACATGTAAAATTCAAACTTTCAACGTTAGACTTGCACTTAAGCTTTACAATTAGGAGCTCTACACCTCTACAGCTGAGGACAAAGGTCAGCAGGGGACAGTCGATGGAAATTCAGGATCTCCCAGGTCCTCTTGCCGCAGCCAGCTGCTGTAGTTCCCTGCCGGCCTCCTCTGAGACAGCTGTCGCTGTCAAAGCCGGACGGGCCGTGGGTCTGATCCTCCAACTCCCAGCCGAGGTCCCCTGCCAGCTCTAACACCACCTCACCGACCGCCGCAGGCCAAACTGGTTCTTCTTAGTAATTTAAGTCACTGAAAACCACAGGTATACAACTAGGAATTACCACAACCATATGCTAGAAACCAATATGGCCAAAATATAGCAGCAAAATACAGTTATTTCTCTATAAATTAAAGCCAAGGAATTTCTAGTGTTTTCTAATACACAAAACCAAAATGCCAGAAGCCTGTTCCTTGGGAAAAGCCCAAAGACCACTTAAAAGTCTCAATTTTCAAGATGTCTTAGACTACATAACTTATTTCGTTACTTTCCCCCCTCAAACAAAGTACAAAAGCAGCTTCAGTTTCCTCTATGATCTCCTTTGACTCTGGGAACTCCTGTGGGCAGACGAGAACACCAAGAGCTATGAATACATCTTGTATTTGGCATTAACTGAGTATCTTTAATTTACGATTTACAATTACATTATAAATGCACACATACACAAATGCCTCTTACGGATCAAGCCATCTTTCCACAGTTAGCAAATGATGCAATTTATGCAGTCATCACAGCCCAGATCAGACCAGTGACACTGTAAGACATCACGCAAGCAATACAATAGCATGTACTGAACAACTACTGAAAACTCATTTAACAAATAAAATCCATCTCGTAAAAAAATCCCATGAGAGTTTTTTGCTGCAGTATATCAGCTGTGTTTCAGACTCAGCATTCCAAAATATTTAGCGTTTTCTACAACAAAGAATTTGTGTTGGAGTGACCGCATGCAGGGAGAAATGCGGCCTTCATACAAAGCCATAAAATATCGTGCTTATCCTGTGCTTCTTGGTGCAGCTCTTCAGAGCTAATTCATAGCATCTATGACTTTAACACTGTCTTTTCCTCTGCCCAAAGTTTCAGTATCCCCACATTATTGCTTTGCCGGAGTAGTACTGTATCAAGCTAGACAGGCAGCCCAGGGAGGTATAACTAAGCTGTTAATTTTTTCCTTCCACAGTTCATCAAAGGCAGCCCAGTCACTGGACCCATCTTTGCGCCAGGAATGGCATGACCACAAAATAACCATTCGTACTTGGGAGGACAGAGAAGCTAAAGAGCTTGATCTCCTGCATTTGCTCGAGTTTTAAAACTTTTGTTGCACTACCCTTCTTGTGTTGTTCCTGTTTTAAGACTTCCCTCCCCCTCTTTGCAATTCAGCAGATTCCTCTCCACCAAGACTCTTGAAGAGTGCAAGTACATGGGTCGCAAGAGATGACCAGGAACTGAGAGGGTTTGAGCATGTACATGTGTCTCTGTGCAGACACGAACAGCAACAAACAGAAGAGCTTTCTGTTGTTCAGGTGACATCTCAGGAGCGTACTGGGGTAGACACTGCCGGCAAGGCTGGCTGAGCTGCTGCCGCCTGGTGCTTGGAGGCCACGGGAGGGAAGAAGCAGTGAAACAACCTTACAGCCATTATGCCTGCACCTATACCTGCCTGCCAGGGGCTTCTGTCCATTAGTAGCTACCAGATGCAATTGTCATAAACAGAGTTATGGTTGCGCATGTGTGTGCCTGTATGTATCCTTGGGAGGAAAAAAAAAAAAAAAAGACAAAAAAGAGAAAAAAAATAGAGTAACGAAACTGGAAACACTTGTAATTCAATTTTAGAACAGATAGAAGCTTTCTCCAAAACACGTCAGGAGGTAGCTAATAAAGCAAACTGGAGACTTTGCTTATCAAAAGACAGTCAGGCCTTCTTCCTTCCACATCTGAAATCCCCTTGCTTCACTCCCTTTCCTCTGTTCACTTTTAAAAGACACCAATCCCCAAAACAAAGACTGTGCATTTTCCCTCCCGTTCAATTACTTTAAATACAATGGAGTGACACTGTACAAGCATGATCACTGAAAAGCTGAATGCTCAAAACCAGTTTGTTACTCTGACGCATGTACCCTCTCTTTGTGTATCAGCATCTGTGCCCTGCAATCAGAGGCACAATGACACATTTTAGCATGCAGGGTGCGTTCTCCCTTTATCACCACCTCCCCTTGATACACACACCCTCAGCGTTCCTTCAGCCAGCACTACGCTCCTTCTCATATTAAATTTAGAAGCAGACCTCTGAATCACCAGTTCCTGTTGTTGAAAGTAGCTAGAAACAGATGTTACAGCGAAATAAGTTTCCTAGTAAACAGTTATAGAATAATCTGCCCACTACGTTAGACCCCATTGCTACAAAATGTTTTTAAACCTTAGAAGAAGAGATTTTTACAGATTCATATTAAACTAAGTTTAATTCCCTGAGATCTCTAATCCTTTCTAGAATCATATTAACTCTTACCCATAATGAGATCGTGTGGCAGAGAGTTCCAGAGGTTAACTTTCCACTACAAAAAAAAAAAAAAAAAAAATGTTGCTTATAAACTCATTTCTGGAGTCCCATTGCACTTACTCCATTCATTCTACTTATCCCTGTCACTTCTTCAGACATGTCTTTAACAAGAGGATCAGGAAGATCTGACCTACCTTGCAAGAGAAGGGTAGCACAAAAATACCCAAACTGGCTATATGCAAGGAAGACCAGTTTCAGGTACAGGAGAGCAGAGTTCAGACAGTGCTGCACACAAGCTAATCCACCCTGCAGACAGGAATTACTTCCTAGCATAAGCAAAGCAGAAATGCATCCATGTTTCCAGATCCGAGTCCATGAGTTTCCAGGTGAAAAGTCCATGAGATGCCATAGCACATGGTTAAGAAACTCTTCACAATCTCTTGTGGACTCCAATTTCTTCTGTAGCTCTCAGAATTCCTAACAGTAACTACTACTCAGGCCAGGAGGCACCATCGATGTACATGCTTCACATGGATAAGCACATACATGCAATATATACTTTCTGTCAGTGAGGCCAGCTGGTGCTCGGTTGTTTCAGCATATGAGGAACATTTGTTCAGGTTTGCACAGTTCTATCTATGAATTACAGATGCCAGGAGGGCAACGCAGACCACTATACTCCATTATTGCTGCATTTAACCCAGAGGACTATACATAACTGTAAGCCAAACCTTTGTTTGCCTAACATAACATTTCCAGAAAAGCTTTCAGCCCTGGGAACATTTTGGATAGAATCCACCATTTTCCTTTGTCATTTATTTGTTCCAGTGCTTACTCTGCCTCACCGTTACAAATGCATGCTTCATTTCTAATTGCCCGATTTCAGCTCCCGGCCGCCAGCCACGAGTTCTGCGTTATGCCTACCTCTCTTAGCCTTTTGGTATCCAGCGTGCCTTCCTCCACTTATCAAATCACCCCATTTACCTATCAAGAAACAACCGACGCAGCAGCAGAATGAGCTCTGCAGGCTCTCCTTGCAGAACCTGAGGGCCACCCAGCCTACAGATACCTGCTCTGGCTCTTTTCTGAACTCGCTCCCATTTCCAACAGGCAGCTCCGCCCCAGAGCCGTACACAACTCCAGCACTGCTCTCACCGCCCAGTGCCCACTGCTCCTGCTCACGTGCCCACCCTGCAAAAGGGCGGTCGTGCCTCGCTCACTCCCCTTGCCCCCAGGAGCCTTCTCCCCACGTTCCTATTCTGTCACCGTGCTGCAGCACGACAGCTGCCGGCCCCCTGCTCTTGCACCAGACCAATTTAAAATGCACTTTTGATTGTACAGCTCACCGGGATACCCGGATCACTGTATAAACTGTCTTGCCCTCACTTACCACGCTGCCTAGCACGACATGGCCTGCCGATTGTATCAGCGCAGATTCTGTCCCCGTCTCCGAGCGCTCGATGAAAAGGTTCAATAGAATCTGGTCGCACCTCAATCCTTACAACAGATGTCTAGAAGCATTCACATTTGATAATGATTCACCACCAGTGACTAACTTTTAGACGTCAGTTCGTGGGTTCTGAATTCACTCCCTTTGCAATACCACACAGCGCTAACGTGTGCGGACAGAGTCCCACAGGGGCACGTCGAAGTCCTGACTGCCTCTGCCGCTGCCCAGAGGAACCGCGGGCATGGGAGCGGCAGCGCCCGCAAGGGCAGGACTGTCCCCTGCAGCTGCATCAGATGCCTTCGGCAGGCGCAGCGTCATTGCATCTCATGCAGACCCCTCTCCCAGGCCAAACCTGGTTTCCAGCATGTCACCACATTTGCTGAGACGCATTTCCCATGAACGGATACAGACTGGTGTTAGTCGGTCTAATGTTTTTATTGCATGATATTGCATTAACTTTTCCAATACCTTGATGAAGAAAAACGTCAGCCTATCTGGAACACAGCTAAAATGGCCACCCACCCCTCCCTTCTCTACTCCAGCACTGTTAATTTTAAGACCCTCTATGCCAACAGTTATTAAAAAATTGTTGTCCGCAGGCCTGCAGGCTTTTCACAGCAAGCTCTTTTTAACAACTGAGTTACAGCACTGCTGGTTTGCAGTGGTTTTGCAGTGGTTTGCCTATCCCTAGAAGTTATTAAATCCTTATTCATTAAGGTGGATTTAAAGAAATTCATCATCTTCTGTTGGAATGGCATAGTATCATATTCTGCACCTTCTTAAATACAGAACAGTATTAATAAATATTTCTACTTTTCTTGAATGACCTATTTCATTATCTTCATTTAGTAATGGGAATTATTTGTTTCTTAACACTTAAACTACAGAATATATGCGAAGTTAATTCTCAACTTCTAATGTGCATCAACTCCTATGTATCCATTGTCCCCTTAATTGCTGTATTTTGCTTTGAAATGTCGAGATGTGTCCTGAAGCCACAGGGCTGTTAGCCTGGTTATTGTCCCCCGCCCCCCAACTCTTAAAACCAGAGTTTCAGCATTTTGGCTATTTCAAACATTCTTAGAGATCTCCATTTCCCATTCACACTTCTCTTCCTTCAATACCATTTACTAAGTTCTCCATCGTGACAAATACGCTCTTTTGAGGCATCAAGCATATATTTCTTTGGGGTTGCCTTCTGTTTATCCATCCTGTACGTAACTGGGGCAGGGGCAACAAAACAAAGCCAACAAGAGTGCACAAAGGGAGGCAAACCTGTATGTTTGCTAATTAGCCACTTCAGACAACTACAAAAAACATTTTGGTGGAAAAAAAATTATCTGTATTTGTGTCTCCTATTCTTTGACTGTAAAGGTAAGGCATTCACCAAGTCACCAGTTTGATGAGTCAACCGAGACTGGACAATGCACACATTCAGGCTCTTCCTCATCCGCCTGACTCTCACCCAGGTTAAAAGCTTGTGCATGCTACCAGCCATCAGCTGCCTTCTTGATGAACAAGGCAAGACAAAAGGAACTGGCCTCAGCCCTATTCCCACTGCAGCACTACCACAGAAACTGCAGTGCTACTCCGCAGTCTCAGAGGAGAAGAAAGGCAACGCAAAGCACACGCTCCTGCATGTAGATACAACGTCCCCCATCCGCCCCAGGGAGAAGCATCCACCCTCCAACCTGGATTTGCACATGAGGTGGATTAAACCTTAGTACAGAACCAATCCTTAGCCTCTAGGACCAAGTCTTTCGCAGGGCAACAAAACCTAACGTAGTCACCAAGAAAACCACAACATTTGGTTTTGTAATTGCCACGACAGTCGGAAAAACATTCAGAACCTTCCAGTCTCAAGCATAGCGTGTTTATTTAAATCAAGTTAACTATTCATACCCAATGAACTGTTAAGCATCTGGAAGCACGGGGGTACCAGTCTACTCATGTAATTCTGCACTTCAGCACACGTGGACTTCTCCACACAATCAAGAGTCCCACATGGCACCTACAAGCACCTATTTACATGCATTCAGCTAGAGGAGAAATTCGTTATGATGTTTAGCAAGAGTCTACATTCAGAAGCTGGAAAGGAAATAACCTAGGTACTTGCTGCACAGACACTGCAACTTACTTTGCACAACCAAAACTGACTAAGGAAAAGTCCATACAGCAGTTTAGTCTTTCACCCTTCCTATTTAAGCAGCAGAACGGGAGGGAAAGTGAAGGAGGGAAAAACAGATGTAGCAGTACATCAAAAAGCAAAATGGAGAGCCCTGCCCATACCTTCTGCAACAAATTACCCCTAAATTAGGCAGCAAGTATGCAAAAGCATCACTCTGCTCAGACAGCTCAGGCTGCGAAGCGTACGCTCCCTGGGCTGGACTCCTCTGTACCCTGCTCTCAGGCTTGAGGGTGAACATAGCCATGCAGGTTGCCAAAAGCCTCAGATACTAAAACTTTCAGCCTTTTTTTACTACCCAGATTTTGCTGAAGTTCTCTGCTTTGTCCACGTATCTAAAAATCTTTTTATGGGATGGGAAGAATCTCAGTTTGGGCTGGAAGTCCAAGATCTACCGAGAGGGCTTGTACTCCTCCAACTTCCTCCATCTTCTTCCCCATCAGCTTAGAAAATTCTCACAAGAAGCCAGCAGACAGGCTTCACCCACCTAAGAAGTGCATTCCATTCACTATGAAAGATTCGATAGGAGAACCAGAAGTTTCTGCTGAAACTCTCAGTGATCACACAGTTAATGATAGTTTTAAGAGGCCATAACAATATCTCAAAGGTCTATTGCAGACTGAAGTCAGTTCACATTCCTCTCATAATTTCTGTTTAAGGTTAGCTGGGTCTGAAGGAGTTGCTTGAATATTAAATTCAGATGAAAGTACAGAGTGACTTTAAAATACAAGTGCTATTCCTGACTAGTAATACTTCTGCATCCATATAAACCTTCCCAAATCCTTACGACCAGCCTTCCTATATAACATAATCCACTTGGAGGCTTTGTCTGCATAAGGCACTTTGGATTACTTAAGAGAGAAAACCCATACAAATTAAAAAAAAAAATAGATTGGTTAAACTGCTTGAGACCCTCTCCAGACACTCTTTTCCAGAATCAGAGTAACTCTCAATTATTCTGCCTCAGAGATGTAAAGGAATCCACTTGAAATTCACACCTTCAGCTGACTCGAATCATTTCTCAATGGCATGTGAAGACAAGCCCTTAACTCCAGAACCACACGCAGGATTTGCTCGGGAGTGACTGTTAAAAATACCTCCCTTAGGAGATGGGCCCAGACAACACAATGCATCGTGATGCTGGTTCGACACCAAACCCGTCTGAGAATGCAAGAAAACACGCAATCACAAAAGCCTGAATTCTGGTAAATAATTTCATGACTGTGTATTTGCCAAGCTTGTTTTAGAGAAGGATTTCTGACAGGCACCTAGCCTTAGTTTTAGAAGCCTCTTATCCTGACACAGTTTGCCAAGACTTCTCCCTTACCCCCTCCCCATCCCCAGCCTGTCCCCGCAAGCTGCATCCCCCGCCTGTGTCCTTCACAAACCTGCCCCGCTGCAGCGCCAGCAGCCGCGCGCAGCCCAACACAAAGCGCAGCGGTGATGTAGGGCCCTGGCCGCGCAATTTTAAGCATCACCTGGAAGAGAAGGAGCAGCAGACCGAACGGGAACGCCGGGTTCAGGGCCAGCAGGCTCGGCTTCGCGTGCTCCCTCCCCCGCAGCTCTGTTTTTTCCTGGGGATACATTTTCAGATCACAGCCGCGACCTGCTGCAGATACAAATCAGCTTTGCTCATCCCACAGTTTTGTCACTGACAAAAAATAGCTCTGGAGGGAGAGGAGGAGGTTTTCAGCTGTTTTCTTCTCCAGTCCTCTCGAGCTCTGTCCTCTTCCTCCAGCTTTTATACCTTGTAATAAGGGATAAGCCATTTTCTCGTGCTCATGGCTCGATGTCAGAATAGCTGTTTTCTTATTCTGCAGAGCCCGCAAATCCCCACAGCTGCCTTTAAAACAAACTCAATAGCAGGCACAATGTTCCAGCAGCACCTCAGCAACGTGATCATCAGGCTTTTTGCAGAGGAGCTGAAAGAAGCCAGCAACTGCTCGTCTCCTTGCCAAGGGGAGCCCTGAGACACAGCTGGGGCCAAACAGGAGTGGTTTGGATGATGCTTCTACCGGGTGCCTCTGATACTCAGAGATCACAGCAACAGGAGAGGGACATTTTCCGAGGCAGGATCAGAAATACCTGGTTCTAAAGATGGCTGGAAAGCGTGTAACGTACTGTTCTTCAATTTCTCATCAACAGGAACCTTATTCTTCCCAAAACATTGGTCCTGTTATGAACAACTCCGAGGCCTCCCCCACAGAGCATCGAGCTGCATCGCATTAAAGCCGTTCCTTTCTCCTTGCCTCTAGCATATTCCAAGCATGTAAACAACTCTGCTGTGCACACAAGCAAAGTCACAGCTAGCCAGCGAAAGCTGCAGCACTAAGGGCACCATAGGAACCAATCCAATCCTAATAACCAATTATTTTTGTAGGACACTGTATTTATTAACTAGAAGCTAACTGTTATTAATGCAAACACACAAGTGAAAAATGATCCCATCAGAAAAGCTGAAGAAATATTTTAGAGTATTATTTTTCATGGATAAAGTCATGTTTCACGGGCTTTGTTACCCCCATAACCAAAACACACAAGAGATGTCAGTCTGAATGATCATCAAAGGAGGTTTCTCACCACCGCAACTGGAAGAAGCGTGACAAGAATAGAAGAAAGGCAAGTGTTAGAAAACCCAAGCAGGCTTACTGTCTGGGGATTTCTTGGTTGATGCAACACCACATGACAAGTAATGTTCTTGGAGCCGGGCCTGAAAACCTATATGAACTATTTGCAGTTCATCATTAAAAACAAACACCCCACCCCACGCCCCCCTTCTCATCTATTTAAAAGTGAAGTAATTAGAAGGAGATGCACTGTTACAAAAGTTATCAAGATTTAAAGCAAAAGCATTGCCTTGCCAATTACACTCCTGCTTTACGCTCTCTGGTCCAAGTACACCAGGCAAGCTACCCTGGTGGGACCTGCTCCTCGGGGCAAGCTTCAGCAGCCAGATCCATCCCCTTTTGCCACGGAATGCCCTTGCAGGCCTCTTGCTCAAACCACACATCTCTCCCCGCAGGCAAGTCTGCGAGCAGGAAAAATTGAGGCCTGGAGGAAACGCAGGTCATCTCTGACCCCTATCTCATCCTTCCAGGGGTTCCGAGCGGATCCCACAGGAAAAACAAAAGTAACTGCAGCTACGTCTGTTTAGGGCCTTCTCTGCATTAGGAGGTTTGCAGCGGCAGGAATCCAGGGAAACAGCTCTGGAGCTGTGACTCGAACACGGCTGTGCTGCCAGCCCCAGCCCCAGCGCTGAGGGCACACCAGAGTGCCTCGTGGCCCTTCCACTCACGCAATTTGTCACCTCTTCAGCTGTAACACAGCTCCTGTCCTCCTGCCCGCACCTACTCGGCAAACGGGAGCAAATCGCTGGTGGCCCAGCACCCGCTAGCTTCCTTTGGCTTACTTTACACGTTCACAAATGTCAGGCTACATAAATTCCAGGCCTCGCTCCTTCCTTCCACAATGCAAAAATTGCCCCATCACACACATCCCTCTCCCATCCCACTTCTTGACAAATGTCACTGCCCGTGCTGTTGCCACAGCAAGCTTTATCTGCATGAGGCCCAGAATCACCCACTTCTTCCCAGCACCCGCACTGCTTTCCCGTCCTCCTCCCTGCCGCCCAGCGGCCCAACGCCCACCCGCTCAGTCCCGCACGGGGCTTTTACCCAAGGAAGATGTACTAAAACCAGCATCTGAGAGCTGGTTTCGTACCTAAAATTGAGTAGCCTTCCTTGCAGCTAAGATTTCCTTATCTTATCCACATTCCCTACCTTCAACACTTTTAACACAAATTAAAAAGTAAAAAAAAAAAGCCTTCCCCTTTCATATTTTGTGTCAAGGCAAGCAGTTGTTTTATTACCAAGGCAAAACGATTCCTTTGACAAAACTGGAGTTTAACTCCAACGCTACGCTTGCAAAGCAGTCCTGCACACTCTCCTTTTCCGCTCCAAAAACCCTCCTCATGGTAACTCTGTACCAAACATAACACGTGTTATGAAGAATTCATATGGCACTGCAACTAAATGTTAACTTCTGACTAAGGTAAATTAAAGTTCATGGTTAAAGCAGGTGAAAGTGTATCTCAGTCTGCAAGTGGGAAGATTTAGGCAACTCTTCACAGACTCGGGCCTTGAGAAGTGCAAGGCTCAGCTGCTGCACCCTGTGAATCTGACAAGATGCACGGTCATAAATACCAACACCAGAAGGTTGTAGCTACATCTCAGTGCCAAGTATCTGACAGCCATCTCCTATTTAGAGGAGCCTGGTCAGAAGACTATAGCCTAGACATAACTGAAGATTTAATGACAAAGGGGGACTGTTGAACTGGAAATGTGAAGCATTTCAGGTGAAAATTATGAATGATAGCAACAGCCCAAATTAAAAATATTACAATTTTGTCATTTACCATTTACATTTATAAATAAGTAAAAATGAAAGAAAGGTCAGAGAGTGGAGGTTTTGTTTTTTGTATGCTGTCAGCAAACACACACCTTCGCCTATATTCACTATGCACAAAACACATTCAATATCAAAAATGCCCAGCACAGGACATAGCATGGTTTTAATTAATAAAAAGACAAAACTCAGTTTATTACCTCTTCTATGATCAGAGTCACATGATGTACTTCATATCAAAGATTTGCCCCAGGCAGAAGCACTCAGAGTGCATCCGTTTACATCTTAAAGGATTTCAAAAAGATGCTGAAGCTTCTGTGCCTTTCATGAATCGGTTTTGATCGACCCCTTGTCTTAGGCCCACTGCAGTTGAAAAACTCAAGCAGAGATTATTTAAGCTAATTTAACTGAATTCCAAGGGCCGCTTTTGAGTCATCCTGTCAGGGTCACAATGCAGTCTGCAGAGCTCCCCAGTTTTACCACTAACCCAGCATAAGGCAAAAAGGCACCACGGACCTAGGGTTTCCTGTCAGACCCCCAGCTCAAACACAAACCTGTTGAAATATAAGGCCTTGACCGACACATGCTTGTTGAGGAAAGGCAAACTGAGTGGTACATAAGAGCACACGAACACCGAAAAAGGGGAGCGCGTTTATCCAGGAAGCACCTAGTATGCCAGTGCAACCCAGAAAGGTTATGAAACAAGTATAATAAACCTTCATACTCACACCCAAATAATGGGAATATTTGGCTCCTTCAAGGTGCCATAACCTCACAGAAACAGCTGAAATGAATTTGACATTTTTATCCTTATAAATAACATAAAGCTAAAGCAAAGGAAAAGCAACATTTGCAGTTTAGGGAAAGACATCAAAACAAGTGGGCCCCATAGCACTCAACTGCTAAACTACATGTGAGAATCTTCTGAGTGGTTGGAATCTGGGACACGGAGGAAAGGTCTTCTTGTTTTTAAATTAATTATTAATCAATCTTTTCAGCCATCAAATCCCTGCAATGACTCATTCACTTTCTTTACCAAAGTCTATATTGTTACGAGAAGATAGCAATTCCACTCATGCATTACCCTCCTGAGTGCAATTCTTAACCCTGCATATGAGAAAGGATTTTAGTAGGTTCATTCCTCTCTCCCACAAAAAGATTATGTTCTCATTGACCCTGAAAAGAATATCACAAAAAAAAAAAAAAAAAAAAAAAAAAAAAAAAAAGGAAAAACTAAATACTTAGAATTTTTATGTTCTCTTGTTTCTCTTAATGTAAAGTCCACCTGAGTTATTCATATGGAAAATCAGTGTTCTTCTGGTGATGGCATGCACTGGAAGCAATAAGAAAATTCACGTCACCAGAAACCCTCAATAAACATGCCATTAAATAATTCAATGCTTTCACACCCCTGCTGACAATTCCTACTGTCTGTAAAGGAATTCAGCTTTATGGAAACATGGCTTAAAAGGAGGCGCTTTTTAAGCTTACAAAATTAATAACTTGATCCTACACCCCACATCCATCTAACCCCCTTTTCAGAGTCACCAGCTTTATTTCGTGAATTCAGCTGCAAGACTGGAGCTCAGCTGGAGATACCTATGTACAAAGCTTGCTCTTTTCCTGCACTAAAATTATACCAGAACGTTACAACACATTTGCATATCTCCCACACACATGGAGTTTTTTTGCCAGCAATAACATGACAACGGCACCAAGGCTCGGAACACATACCAGACAGATAGGGAACGAGAGGGTGGAGTTTCCCGCAGGAACACCCAGGCTGAAGTCCAGCAGCTCCCAGGGAAGGTGCTGCCTTTCTGCCAGCCTCATGCCTTTGGATCAGAGTCCCACTTACCAGTGTCAACTGTGAAACTCCTCCTAGGAAATGAAAAGCTTCCTATAGTTTCTCTGCTCTCCACGGCCTTATGGCTACTATCAGGAAAAGTGGTATCACTCCACCCTTTTTCCATAAAAAGAAAAATGGGGATAGAGAGGAACAAACCCTGCTGGGTTCTCTCTCCCCTAGTCTCACGTATAGTTTCCCTGGGAATATTTCCACTGACAACCCCCACTGCTGTCCTTAATTTCAATCTTTCAATCACACAGAAGTGATGTGAAATTCACACGACACTTGTCAGCTTTACAGCCACACAAGTTCCACAATAACATCACTTAAAACAATCAGACCTTCTTTCTTTACCCTAGCAAAGCTATAAAAAAATTACAGGTAGCAGACCTGCTGGAAGAGTTTGATTTACACAGTTGTGCACAGTTATTTTCAGAAAAGCTTTTGGTTAAAAAAATAAAAATGATGACAGTGCTGAAGATTTCTGGCACCTTATCTCCCCCTAAGCTGCCAGGAAAAAAAGAAAAAGAAAAAAAAATACATTGATCCAAGTAAAAGCAAGCAGTAAAACATTACTATCAATCACAGGAAGGTACCTGATCTGCCACAAATGAAGTGTTACCAAAGTGTGAGAATAAGTAATAAGTTTCAGTGATCTTGAAAGCCAACAGTGGAATCCAGTGTCGTAACTCAAGGTGCACTACACACTAGGAATCGTAACTTGAATGCTCAAGGCGTGCAGAGCCATGGCCTTCCCCTCATTCTCTCCAGCTGCCCATTCTTCCCTGTCCCACCCTACTATGGTATCCCAACAGAGCAATCCAGATAAAATACAAGCTGAACAAGTCAATTAATCTGAAACTCAAGAAAGTCTCAATCACTGCATAGGAAAAAACTGAAAGCAAGCCCATAAAAGTGAGACAGTATAACAATAACAGACTAAACACAATACCCCCCCCCAAATGATTAAGAATCTTTTATTAACCATCCTGTTACACAGCTACAGGGAAAGTGCCCTTGTAGCACAATCTGACGAAGGCACAACTAGAAAGAAATGGAACAACCAAACACCACGTTTGCTATCATCACATCAGGCTGAGTACAAGCCATGCACGTGGGACAAGACTCTATGCTAGAAGCAGGCTGACACACCAGCACACTCAGGGAAGATCTAAATTGCGGTGGACTGGGGAATGGAAAAATGCAGAACCACATGAAAGAAAGGCAAACCCTGCTTACAAAATCGCAGTGAGTCAGCTCCTGAGGACTGGTCTACACTGCTCTGAAAACAAGATGCACATTCCTGGTGTGACTTCCAGTTACTCTGAATGAAAACAAACCCACCCCCTACATACACTTTTAATTTAGAAGGTGATATTCCAAAAAGGTATTGGGAAACATCAGTAGCACTGTTTAACCCATTCAAACTTCAGAAAACATTTTCAGCAAGTGCTGATCCACACAGCCTTTTAACCCTACGCGCATCAATCCATGTTCAGTGCATTCAGTAAGCAAGAAACACTCGTATCCCTGTCCTCAGATCAATCAGAAACAGCTTATCTTGGGGGATACCTCCAACTCAAAAAGGTCATTGAGTTATTTTTAAGAGGATCTCTTTCTAAAATGCCATGACCCCTTAGCCTGCCCAGTTCCATCATCTTTGATCAGACTATCCAGAAAGCCAAGAATATGCCCCAAGGCCTTTTGTGACAGGCTGTGAAACTCAGCCATATATAATGTTGTAAGTAACACTACGTTACATGGCTACTCTGAGCATTTAGTTGGAGAGTGCAACTTTGTCCTCACTGAAAAAGCAGAGATAGCTATCAGGTTTTCATAACCCGTCGCCCCTTCACTGAGTGCCCTTGGCTGGAAGCAGCTCTCCCACTGATCACATTACGGCTCATTTTGTTGTTGGCGGCTTTCTGGTCTTTTGCTTTTTTTGCTGGTGTTGTTTACAGATGTTATTAGTGACTGGGGCTTTTCTTGGTATATTGACTATTTCTGAAAAATTAATATATACTCCAAAGAATTACTGCAACACGTGCAGAAAAACACAGGTCAGACAAAGCAGCTCTATCATCTTACTTTGCTGACAAGTATTAAATCAAGGTGCTGGCTACCTTGATTTTACCACATCAGCATACACTGCAAGGAAGCACCTTGTCCAACCCCTCCCAAAAGAACAGAAACCTTTAAACTGGCTCATTTCAGGGAAAGGATTAAAGGTTGTTTCAGGTGCTGTTCTTGCACACTGGATCCCTCTGCTGAGTACTGCAGTTTATCACTGCTAAATACTTATATTGCAGAAGTACCTAGAGGCCTCAGGTAGGTCAGGGCCTCAGCGTGCCAGGCACAGAATATATACATAATACATGACAGCCCTTGCCTCATCATATTTTTCTATTTCAAGCGTTTGTCTCTTCCCACTAACGCAGCTGTGTGAACAACCCACACAAACAAGGGAAACTTGTGACTGGGCAAAAAAAAAGAAAAAAACGAGTTCTACTAACTATGTATGCAAGTGCTATCTAACATACACAGAAGCAATTCTTCTCATTAGGATATTACATGTAAGGATTTAGCTAAACGTCAAAGCAAAGCAGGCTTGGGGCTTTAGTCGGGCACAACTCCAGTAATTATAACAAAGACAGGAGCAGCAGCTGAAATAAGCTTTGCTAAATGCTTACGGATGAGAGCTCCAGTTCTCATCCTCCTATCCCTCACAATCTATGCAATTCTGTTTTAGGGAAAGGCACACCGCTGTTGCCTTCAGATTGAAGGCTGGTTGAGATAGCAGTTGTGCAAGACCAGTAAGTAAATAAATATTAAATTGCAGGAGTTGTAGGGAGAGAAACTACAGACGTAGTGCTAGAAACACATTTGCATATCTTAAATCAGCTGCATTAAAGAGGAATGAACATACTATAAATCTCAAATGATGCTTAACAAGACGATAGGGTTCTAGGCAGCCCGATTATTTTGCCAAGCTAACAGCCTGTCATTCCAGATTGTCTCGCTCTGAACACGCGTACCAGGAGGGCACAGTCGACAGACGCGGACCAACACGTTACCCGTGCTCCTTGCTCCCTGCTGCTGTGCCTACCAGTGCCCCTCTGGGCACCACCCACCCACCTCTGCCGTCCCGAACACTCACCTGCATCCTACAGCGCTTCCCCGCAGCTGAAAAGGAAACACTGGCATTGCTGTGGAGCTTACCACCATTAGAAGTTACTACTGGTCAGCTGCCGCCCAGGGACGTGGAGCACGTGGTCTTGGGAAAAAACAGCCAATATTCATCAGCCAAAAGGTGGTAAATGGACAGGGGACTGTCCGGCTCCATCACGGCCCACTGCTTCTCGCATGGGACTGTCTTTAGACGCAACACCCCTACTTCCGCAGCCCTCCCCACTTCCCCCGTGCCACAGCAGCATCCCCTGCCCCCTGCGGCAGCGAGTCACCCCGTGGCGTGACCTGCCAATAGTGTTAATAATCGTTAAGTTCCTTACATAATTTGAACTGACCAGATAAATGGGCTTTGCAGGCAGCTTGGAGAAATATTTTACTTCAAAAGGTGGCAGATTCAGTTTACGGGCAGAAAATTACAATTTCTTCTGAGCTCCTGCAGAAGATAAGAGTTAAAGGAATGGGAAAGAGATTGATGCCTTATTGATCAAATCAGTTCTAATTGCACATAGAAAACTTTTCTACAGCTTCCAGTATTACACTGAGCACGAACTACTTCATGAAATGCAAAGTCACATAAGTGAAAAGTTTGGGAACTCAATAAAAGACAGGTTTGTTATAGTCAATCACCAGAGGCAGTAGAATGTTGCAATTGCAAACAAACTCTAGCACTTGAAATAGTAAATAAAACCAAGAAATGTATTATTTATTTAAATGTAAAAAAAAAAAATCTAAAAGGGACCCAAAAAAAGCTGTGAACAGAGTGACACAATATTACAGCTAAACCACAGCAGCATTGAAATAATTGGGCAAAGAGCTGTTTATTTTTCCCTTGCAAATCCCTCTCTCCCCCCCCACTTTACTGTCTGAGGTGCCAGACGATAACGTCACCAACTTCTTATAGTATGTCCTTTCCACCATTAAGAGGTGCAAATACAGCGTTACTACACAACGTGTTAAGCAGATCTACGTAAAATCAAGACTTGGAAAGGAAAACTTCACCCTTCCATCCCAATCCCTTCTACAGTCCTTAGCTGCTGGAAGTGTTTCACTTCCCAGAGAGGCTAAATCTGGTATGGACAAGGACAGGCATACCTTACCCTCTGATGGTGGGCCTCGCTACACTGGTCACATTCCCCTATGCTACAGCGAGTTTGCTGACAAATACCTGTGCTCCACACTGCTTTCCTCCCCGAGGTGCTGCAGTTGGAATTGTTGCCTGCGGTGGGGCCAGGTTCAGACCCACAGAAGAACCAGCCGGCCAGAAGCAGCTCAGCTTGCAGAAGTCTGGCTGTGGGGACTGGCCTTGGTTATCACCGATGGACAAGCCTTGTGCCTATTCAAAGAAGCATCAAAGCAAAAAAGCAGTGGAATAAAACCACCAAAGTAAGGCTATTTTCCAGTTTCTGTGTCTAATTTTAGCACTGAAAATTCTGCATGACAAATATAACTCTACCAGTAGGAAAGCAAAAAAAAGAAAAGAATCTGACATGGAAATTGCAGCCCTCAAGTAAGGTATATAGAGGTCCTTTTTATTGGAAAGAAGCAGTCGAAATAAAATCTGTGCTGACACCTGTAAAAGATTTTCTTCTGCTTTGAGACAACCTTGGCAATAACACTGTTGCAGACATAAGAGTTTACTATTTTGGGAGGGAATTTCAATCAATTTACTCATCAATTAATAAACTTCTAATTACCACTTCTGGTATTGAAAGAAATGCAGCTGGGAGAGAGGGGCGAGAAAAAGAGAGAAAAAGCCCTGCAGGCACCCAGGTCAGTGCAGAAGGAGGGCAGGAGGGGCTCCGGGCGCTGCAGCAGAAGTTTCCCTGCGGCCTGTGGAGAGGCCCATGGAGGAGCAGGCCGTCCCTCTGCAGCCCATGGGCACCACACGGAGCAGGTCTCCCATGGAGAGGAGCCCACACAGGAGCAGGAAGCCTGGAGGGAGCTGCCGGCCGAGGGGGACCCGTGCTGGAGCAGTTTGGTCCTGAGGGATGGACCCCGTGGTACGGCCCCATATGGGAGCAGTTCTTGTAGAAGTGGGTAGATGGGGCAGAGGTGTTTTTAGTTTGATTTTAGTGCTCACTGCTCTAGTCTGTTATCAATAGGTAAAAAAATTATATTAATCTCTCTTACGCTGAGTCTGTTTTGCCAGCGACAGTAACTGGCGAGCGATCTCCCTGTCCTTAGGCAGAAAGGCCCAACCCATGAGCATTTTCATCATATTTCCTCCCCCTGTCCCCTTGAGGAGGGGGTGAGAGCACCGTGCCGGAGCTGCGCTACCTGTGGCTGCGAGGCCCTGCTGGCTTCTCCTCCCGCCCAGGCCCTGCTGCCGCTTGCCCGGCTACCGCCCGGGCGCCTCCAACTGGCCCCGCTCCGGCGGGCGATGGGCGCGTTCCGTTGCAGGAGCCGGGTGGAACCGGCTGCAGGCAACGCAGGCCAACCGCACCACCGGCACCTCGCCAGCCGCAGCCGGCACTGACATCAGGGCTGACACCAAGGTCCGCGTACCTCGACCCAGGAGTGGGCAGACTGCAGGGAAGCCGGCACAGCCCCGAACATCAACGGGTGGTTTCCACAGCGGGAGCGCATCTCAGTATGAGGTTAAAAGTCGACCTGCAGACACACGTGCTGGACGCCTGCCATTTGCAGTATGTCTGGAATGGGGATGCTTTCCCCAGAGCCCGGGGGGTACTTAGGGACACACAGCTCTTCAGTGCACACCTAGAAACACGCAGCTCTGCCGCAGGCTCGTGCAGCTCCAACACGCGGAGCACAAAGGACTGCTGGTACCAGCTGAAGCTGGCACTCCGTGAGCAGCTCAGCACACGCTGACTCCTGTTACCTCAACGTGAGGCTCGGTATCAATGCATTTTTATAGTTAACTCACAGACAGAGCTGATGCATAGTAAGTAATGCATTAGATTTACCTGCTTCCCGAGAACTAATGTTTCATTTTACACCACACAGATGGGCAACATGCTGCAACACTGGTGAGCAGGACACAAGAAATGAAAGAAGAAAATAACCAAGTAAATCTTTGCCTTCCTTGGGCCCCTTTCATTCCTACTTCTAGAAGGTTGGCACTGCCACTTGCTGCATGCATGTGGTAAACAAATAGCTCATATAGACATGATGTTTTTAAAACATATCAAAAGCACATCAGTGAAATGTGATTTAAAATAAACGAGCTGTGTTTGAGGATATCAGTATTTCCCCTGGCACTTCATGAGTCTGCAGCTGCAGAAATTCTTCTTAAAAAATTCGAAAGAGCTTAAAGCTTATGCTCTCACAAAAGGGGTTTCCAGACATAAATTGTATATATATTTATACGTACATAATACACACACACTCCATCCCAGTTCACCAGACCAGAACACTTACACAGTAAAGCCCCTAGCCACACTATAACATTTTGCTGATTTAGCTGTATCAGCCAAGAATCCCTCTTCTCTCTTGCCAGCAAAAGCCTTACTGAAGAAACGTTTCTGGTGGCTGCGATTTTTTTTTTCCTGCCTGCATAAACTGTCTCTTTCATAGCACCTGGTTCAAGCAGCACCAGCAGAAAAATCCCTCTCATTGCTGTAGGGGCACCTCAGGAGGAAGTGGTGAGACAGGGTAAAGAAAGCATGCACGTGGGAGGGGTGAAGGAAAAGGACAGCATTGCATCAGTACAGCTTACATCCACAGAAAAAGGGAGGAAGTGGTAACTGCCATCATACCAGGTTTGTGCCAGTAGAAACTAAACTGCAAAGTCACAACCCTACCACAAGTAGTAACAGCAGCAAACATCTGCGCACAGGTCAGAATCGCCAACTTTGTTTTGACACAGGTAGCAGTTTGTTTTCTATTTGGATTTTTGTGTCATGCTTTGTGCATAATGTGTAGTCTTCCCAAATGAAGAGACAGCCTGAAAACATACATGCAAGATATTCCATTATGTCAAGTGGATACTAATCCTATTCCACACCTCCCCCAGTGGATGATTAAGTGCCAGTTCAGTTAACTGTTTCACTACTGATAAAATAAATATTAACATTTCTTTGCCTAAACATATCTCACAACTCCAAACCAGCTGTAAAACCCTCTTACAGGTAAAAGCATCCATGCATTCCTCCATCCAGGTGTAAAGAACGTCTTGTCTCCACTCTTCCTAATGAGCATCCTTATAATGCAGCTTCATCCTGACTACATGTAAAGTAGTCAAAATTGAGTAGAGAACTATTGGTTAAGAAACAACAAAAAAGCTTTAGACAGATTAAGTACAGTCATAAAGACAGCCCTGTGTTTCCACTCAAATATAAATCCCTCCCCCTCTTTTTTTTTTTAAACCCAGATCTGCTGCAGGTTATCCAGCCTGCCACATCAGATCAATGCAGAAACCAGTAAGGCCTGGCTGCAGAATTTAGGTCAGCTTGTCTGGGGAGTACATGAGGTCTTACACACAGCCATACATTTTCTAGTAAT
The DNA here is from genome assembly GCA_013399115.1 of Anseranas semipalmata. Classification (NCBI taxonomy): domain Eukaryota; kingdom Metazoa; phylum Chordata; class Aves; order Anseriformes; family Anseranatidae; genus Anseranas; species Anseranas semipalmata. Next base: position 336,987 of record VXAA01006069.1, read on the forward strand.
GCTTCAGTAATCCCTCTTCATCCTGCTATGCAGCTATTTCACCAGTCGCTACTAGCTTTCCTCTAACTCCCTGACAAAGACTCTCCACAGGAGGGATGCTTGCAGGCAAATGAGCCACTATCTCTTCCCTGTGAAGCAGGAAGCTGGTTGTTGAATCAAATAAATGCTGATTTTTTTTTTTCCCCAAGACAAAATAGCGAGGGCTTCCCAATGCATGCTAGAAAAAGACTTCCCTTTTCTTACACAAGGAAAGATACAATCACACTGAGCTAGAAATTACCTCCAAATCATTAATATTTTTCCTAACAGATCATCTAAATAAAACCCCACTTTTTCCACCTGGGTCAATAAAAAAACATCAAACTGTGACTGTAATAAATTTAGACAATCTAAGGGACAGATGCTGATATTTCTGGAGAGAAAGTATCACTCAAAATGAAAAATACTGTGCCTCTGCAAAGAATACTTCCCTCCAAAATTAAATTGTGGGCTGCTGTCATCCCAAGCACTGTATGAGCACACAAGTGGTAGCCCCATTCTTAAGGAATCTCTAAGGTGCATAGAAAATACGCGCAAGTCTTTTCAGAACGTGGTCCTCAGAGCGGGAGTTCCACATCAACTAAAAAGTACAGTTATGTAAGGAAAAAAATCTAATACAATAAACCGAAACCTTGAACTTCTCTGACTGTCTTCATCTAAGATGAGCCTAACAAAGTCCTCTGGATGTATGACAATTTGAAAGATGTGCATACAAGAATAAATACCAGTTTCCAGGAATAGTTATGGGACTCTCACCAAAGAAAAATACTGTAAGCAAGCTGACAGTTGTTTTTATCCTAAAATGCATCAGTCTGCTACCTTTCTGTACCACATAACATTGTGCTTCACAAAAGCTGGCACTTATAACTCCCCGTAAGAACAAAGAAAAATCTCTGTCCTTCAAGACATCAAATTGCTCTTCAACACTCAAGCATTCATTAAGAGTATTCCTAGCCTATTCTTTCCAACCCACATGGAGCCTGGGTACTGGTACTTGCAAGCACTGAGCTGCACCAAACACTGAATATCTAAAATACCCCAGAAAGCACAAAAGCTGCATCTGTTTATGTTCACCTCAGATCTAGTACAGAATTGGAGCTTACAGCACACACCCACGCTGGGCACACAGAGGATGCAGATGTCGTTCCTGGGCCACAGTCACATCATGCATGATCACAACACTTCTTAAGGAACAGAGCCCTATTTTTTTATTTTTGTAAATCAACAGTCATTCACAACTTCAGGTCAACCTGGCATCAGATGACTTGTCCCACTCCCGGCTCAGTACCTGATCAGGCTGTGCTTCTCCTCCTCCTTCCTCTGGCTGCAGCTGGGCTGAGCTCTGGCTCCAGGAGGCTCCGGTGATGGGAACACCAATCCAGGTGCTGGAGGTCACTGTCTCATTTTGACAAGCGCCACGGACACTTCCTGTGCAAAAACAAACTGCTGTGAATCAAAGCAGCCGAGTGAAGTATTGACACTAGTGGGGGTGTCAGAGAAACGCCGCTCTGCGACACGGAAGCAGGGCATTAGTCATCCTCTTACCACCAGTGCCTGGTCTCTGGTGAAGGCTGATCACACCCTTATTTTAATGATTTCAGAAATACTCTAAAGGAGTTGTCTTATTCTTAAAGAGCCAAGATCCCTCAAACTAGCAATTTGCCCTTTCCCACATATTTTATGAAATGCATTAGCTCCTCCACCAAACTTAACCAAGCACACTGCTATTTCCACGCTGTCCTCCCCTGCAACGCCGTACGAGCCAGCCCAGACCCCAGTTACACGCTGGCCGCACGTGCTCCACGCAGCGACTCTCATCACACCCAAAGCACAGCGTTACAGCCGCGTGCCGGGCAAGCAACCCACAGTCTGCCTGGGAACCCACGCCTGTATTCCTGGGGTTGTGAAATGGAGAAGAGACAGGGCTCTCCCCTTCGCCTCCAGCCGCCCAGGCAGAGCGGAGCCCACGGACGGAAAGCAGAAGCTCAGCAAAGCGAACAGCCACGCGCCGACAGGTTATTCATGAGTATTTATTTTAGTTTGCTGCTTATTAAGTATGCCTCGTTATAAATCAAGTATTCTACAGTAATTGCCTCCAATCAACAAACACCAAGCAAGCCGCTAGGTGCGCCGATGCCGCTCCACAGCCCAAAGCCCAGCACAGCCGCGGCTCCCGACGCTCCCCACCCAGCGCACTGGGGAACCCGCTGCTCCCGCCGCCTCCTCAGGTAAGGAGACGGGGCAGGCGCTGCCAAATACACAAATAAAAAGTGCATCTTAAAGAAGCACAGACATTGCTGTAAAGGGGTTTTCTTTTTCCTCCATCAGAGCGGTCAGGGGATTGCAAAGCAGTGGTCAAGAGGTCCCTTGGGAGCACTCAATCACTTTGCAGGACACGGCGCTGAAATCAGAGGCTTCAGAGCCTGTTTCTTGTTTTCTAAATACATGGGAAAAAAAGCCCTGACTGGATACTTCACACAGGTCTGCTGCAAGCAGGTTTCAGGACAGACCTTTGGAGCGTACTCGAGGTCTGACAGAAAACACTCCGATAGCTGCAGGGCCATTCACCTTGGCTGTTTCCATAACCTTCCCTTACGAGGTCAGAGATCTGCACAAGAAGGGCCGGGGCAGGGTTTGCCATACCCTCAGCCTCTCCTCTGCAGCCATCCCAAAGTCAACAACCAGCTCTTGAAAACAGACGGCAAAGGCAGCTCCCGTTCCCAAAGCAAGAGGGCTGGGTTTTTTTTTGCTTTGTTTTTTTTGTCTTTTTTTGTTTTGAAAATGCATCAACCTTTAAAGAGAGGTGTCAGGAGAGGCCGAACACAACTACCACACTGGTGAGACATGGAAGGAAAGGACAGCTTGTCTTCAAGGGCTCTATCTCAATCTGAAAGTCTGCTGAGGCCCACCACCACCATCACCTTCCCCTTCCCAGGGCGGACCAAGCACTGGAATTGGAACAGACCTGGAAGGGAGGTGGAAGGAAACAAATGACAAAAAAAAAGCACTCAAGAATAAGATTTTGATTAAAAAAATAAAAATACTAAAGTAGAAATTCTCATATAAATCATATCAGTGCATAAGGAAATGCCTGGGCTGAGCCAAGACCAGCGAAGGAATTTTCCCTGCAGTTCTTGCCACAGAAATCCCCCTGGATTTTGTTCCAAGCCCCATTTGAAGAATTCTTCCATTAGCTCCCCCTCCCATTTCTGAGGTGACAATTCAATTTATTGAAACAAAGCAATGCCTTATTTACAGGAACATCTGCTCCAATACAAGCATACACACCCCCTCTGCTATAGCATCAGCACGTGGGATAGCTGGTGTGAAGGAGGTTAAACAGGGAGCACACGTACCACTCCTCCCAAAACCTCGCCTCCTCCAGCACTCGTTCCCTTTAATCTTCCTCTGTGCCTTCAGGCTGCCCAGCACAGGGAAAGACTTACACCCCACGCACACTGGGGTGATGGCATCAGGTGCCAACCCTGTCCAAGCCGCAGCCAGGTGCTTGGCACGCCCGGCATAACACGTGCAACCTCCAAACGCCACGTCCTATTACCGCAGCCTGCGTGTGGCTGCCTTCATCTGTGCAGTCACTCAATCAAACAGTTTTTCCACCAGCAAAAACACTATTCCTGTTGCGTTTAGCAGGGAAACGATCATTGCTAATAGAGTGAAAAAAAGAACCGAGATGACATTTGCAGAGCAAATTATTGTGAATTCTGTAAAATGAGGGAAAGTGAGAGAAATCACAGTATTTTGGGGAAGAAGTAGAGCTCTTTGGGGGAAAAAAACTCAGTTAATAAAATAACTGTAAATGAAGCAGTTTCACTCATTAAGACGTTTAGTTTCAGCGCAACTGAGTAATCCTCAGCTCCACACATATCTCCAAGGGCCCAACCCGTGGCCGACATTTGACAATCGCTTTGGTTAAAATGCCATCTTTCTCCCTTGTTGCTGCATGAGAAAGACAAACAACAAACTGCCACGCAGGAAAAATGTCATGCTACCAAGAGAGAAGAAAACCCCCAAGCCAGCACAGAAACCTACTACAGAAGCATTGTCAGAAGCAGCATGCAACCTAACCAGATAAATACCAGATTTTGCTGCTATCTCCGAGCGAGGTTTTGCAATCCGCTCCAGCTGACTGGAGGCCACCCCCTGCTTCAAAGGCTCCCGCCCTCTCCCCAGCCGCACCAGGGAGAAGCGTCCCCAGCAGCTGGGTCAGCCGAGCTGCTCCAGCTGGGCCCCAGAAGACACCTTGGGTGCTGCTCCCGCTCCACAGAGCCCCAGGGTCCTGATGCTGCTTCCCACGGGTCACTGCCTGTACCCGAGCTTCACTGCAGCTTTTCACACGCTGCCCCTCTATTTCAGGGGCTCCCCGTCATTCTCCCCTTCTTTCTGGGGCCATCCCCTCTTCCCCCTCCGTCTGTGAGCACACTTCTCTCTGCTTCTGGAGCCAGGAAGGAAACCAAGACATCCAACCAGCCCCTGCTGCGCAAGCAAGCAGGATGTCCCGGCGCTGTCAGCAACCCATTCTTTGACCCACAGGCAGCAAGAGCAGAGGCTGCCGGTGGTAGCTCTGGTATTATATTCTTTACCAGATAGCAAGCCAAATTCAAGACCTTACAAGCTCAGACAGCAAGCAGGTAAATCATCAGACGCTAAAGAAGGCCCACAACGGATGGGGTGACGGCGGCAGCCACCACAGGGGAGGGAGCAGAGGAGCAGCACCGTGCCCTCGGCCCACCAGCCACAGGCCGCTTGCGATCCCACGGCTCCGGGCCGCCCTGTGCACGGACACACCGCAGCTTTGCGGCACCGATCAGGCAGGTGCGAGGCCAGGCTCTTCCAGTCCAGCCAGTTAGATCTGTGTAACGGATGCCTAAGACCACACACGGGTCTGTATTACTTCGCAATGTGCTTCCAAACTGGTTTTCAGCCAGGAGAAGCTGGCCGCTTGGACAGGGAGCGTGCACGCTCTGCTTCTGGAGAGGAGATCCCCCTGACCACACGAGCAGGATTCACACACTTTCCACACGCAGAACAGAATGTGCAATCCAGTGCTTTAAGATTTTCTTTTATATTTACTCACGCTTATCTCAACAATTCTATCTCCTTGCCTTTGTCATACTGTTACTATTTTCTTTTGTATTTTTGCATGCCCCTTTGGTGTTTTTATTTTCTGGTTTTACTGTATGCTTTACCTTTTCTGTTCTCCTGCAAGACTCAGCCATTCCTTTAAATTCTATTTCGGTTAAACTGACTGATGCTAATAAGGACCCTCATAAATTTACCTTTCAATCTAGGTACATCTTAAATCAAATTATGCTAAAAACAAATACAAAACCTAACCATGAATTTTAACCGCTGGAAATAGAGTCTTGTCCAAGCCATTGCATTTCTCATATTCCTGTTTTATCAGTACGCTTCTGTCTCATTCTCAGTTTACTCTTTTTTTCCCAAGAGCTGTTCTTCTCTCATTATTCATATTAGACACTCTCCTGCCTGCTTCCCACTGGGGCACTCGCACTGAGCACACTTGGCTCTGCAGCACCGACGAGCCCTGTGTCTCTGCATTCCTCCGCTTCCTTGTTCCAAGGGCCAACAGTTTTGTTGTCAGAGGATAGGAAAGGTGGGGAGCAAAACTATCAACTCGTCTTCCCTTTCCCTCTGCTAACAATGCCAACAAGGTAAAACAGTGAAGAAATTTAGTACGGATTATAAAACAGTAAACATTACTTAAAAAAAGTCAAATGCATAAAAAGTTTCATGTCCCTTTTGTCAGTTCCTCTTCTAGGCTAAGGTAGTTTAGGCTTTATTTCTTAATTTAATTAGACAGAAAGCAAGTACATGAAAGTTTCTGGATGGCAGCCACTGAGATAAACTCTGTATGTAGATTTGTGAGTCTGTATTTTTAAACACCAGTCAGATTAAGCGTGAAGTCTGGTTCCTCTGTGCATCTTTGATGAGGGCAATTGCTAATACATGCGGAAAGTGTCTGTAACCGTATCAGAGCTTGGGAACAAAGCAGGACAGTGCACTGCCTTTCACACTTCTCGCTCAAGTTTTCATGCAGTGACTGCCAGATCCTAATTCCTATCCTCCCTTTCCATGATCTGCAGACAGAGCACCATGTACAGGTACGCAAGATGGACTTTTTAAAATCATTTGCTGACATTTGCCTTGGTTTAATGGGCAAATTTCTACTGAAAAACCAGAATGACATGAGCTTGAGAATGTGCTCCTCTGCGAAGACTGCAAAGGCGACAAAATGTCTATTACATAATACTTCTGTATAAAATATTAATATTCACAGAGGAAGCTTTTGAACTGAAAGGTTATTTTCTATGATTAGCAAATCACTGTTGTATAAGCCTGTTTTTTTTAATCACTGTATTTGAGACAGACAACCTATACTTTTTGTTGACAAAAGGTGACAAAATCAACTTCGTATGTACACACATCAAGGTGCACGAAAGATCTCCTTGTTATTACCAGTCTCTCCTTTGACCTTAAAGTACTACAAGGTTACAGAACTGTCTCTATCCCTAGCACACAGCTCCTGCAAGCCCGCACCAGGGTTATTCCAGGCACAGGTGTTCTTCATATAAGATTTCGCAGTAACTGGAAGCATATAAGTTCCATTTCCTTCCCATCCTGTGATGGCTGAAGAACAGATAAGATTATTCAGACACCGTATTTATACACACACAACATGCATTTGTTTTCTCCTTACAGCTATAATCGGAAGCTGGAAAAATCACTGCAGCAAGAATGAAGTTTGTCAAAGTCCACCCCACCCCACCCCCCCCAAAAAAAAAACCACACACACCACACTGCTTTTAGCAGGCATGTTGGTATCTGTGGCATCAGCCAGGCTTGAGAACACTAAAGGTGCAGCAGCCCCGTCTTCTGCAGAACCCAAGGGCAATCAGGAACACCTTTTATAGAGAAACTTACCTCAGTGCTAACTTGTAAAGAATGAAGTCCAAGGGAAAAAAATGCCTCTTGGCTGGAGCTTTGCAGCCATTTGGTTGCATGGGGAAGGGTAGGAGCCTGCCCTGCTGCTTCATTGGAAGGGCTACCAAGAGCTTCAACATTTGTTTCTTTTCCTTTCTGTGTCTATCTTCACATAATGGATCTCGGGGAGGGGTCCAGCAGATGCTCCGCGACACTGTCTGCTGTAGGTCTCCTCACACTTGCCAGCTCCATGTGGGTGTTGCAGATAAGACATCTAACACAGCATTTAGGCAGCCCCACCCATGGTCTCAACACAGGGGAAAATCAGGAGACGTGACCCGGACAGAAAAATCCTGAGCAAGTGAAGGGACAGGGATTTATATTAAGGCTGTTTAAAACCCTGGTTTGGGAATTGTGCAACTTTTTCAAATTTAAATGCATGGCAAGCTCTTTGAAGAGACATTTGACAATTAAATGTTATTGCTACCTGTTGTTATCTGTTATGCCTGCCCCCTGGGCTGGGGAAATCTTCCACTGCAGCTTCCCAGCCTTCAAAGGAGACCTCTGTAAGGCAGAACACCCGAGATGCCCAACTTTTAACAAAGAGACCGCATACAGAAAGTGTTTGTTCTCAACACTAAGAAAGAGCAAGACGGGTCACAAGAACTGGACCATTTCTTCTTCTACTGATCACACAAAACAAAACACAGGAGGACCACTGGGAATAAAGGCAATTGCTGTCCTCACTCACTGCTGGACGCCACACACTTTCAGCCTGGTTATTTTTTCTGCTTCTTCATCCGAGTTACCTTCACCAAGAAAGGGGTCTTGGAAAAGAAAAAAAATCTGAGCAGCTAATAACTTTCCTCCTCCCCTAAGGGTCGCTGTACCGTGATTGTTTCTGAAATCTTGAGTATCACAACTACTTCAGCCTTCGAGCAAACCACTTCTGAGGAAAGTGGCTCAAGTGGAAAGAAGGAAAATTGTAAGTAGCAACAGTTTTGAGACTACATGAACAACATGCTTTCACAGCCTGGTTTATACGTGAAAAGGAGGAAGAAAAGGGGAGGTATTTCTTTTAGAGCAATGCCAACAAACCGGTCCTTGGTGCAGCCATGCTCTCTTCCCATACCATTGCTTCCCTCTAAGTGTTGGGCAAAAGTAGCATTTTGCTGGCTGACTCCATGAAAACTGGCTTCCTCCTTCCAAGGATGTTTCCCTGACCACTCGGGGAGCTGCTACATGAGGGTATTTGAGTTGTCCTCCCTATCCACTTCCTGGAGGGGGCCAGGAACCCATTCTTGCAAAAAACTGGAAGAACACGGTTGAAAAGAATACAGAAATAACTGAAAAGAACCTCAATTCTTTCAAAGAATTAAATGAAATTAAAGAAATCTGTGGCAAGAGAAAGATTGAAGCAGTGTCAGTTAAAATTAATGATGTGGAAATGAATATTACTGATGGTATTAGAAAGTGCCAACTTGACTTGTGACGCACTTTGCTTTTTAACGTGCCAAACCCCAAGATGATTCTCAACAAGTTAAACACTAGAAATGCTGGCTTTGTTCTTTCCTAAATTTGTTTGGAATCTCCAAGGGGAAAAACTGTTTGGCAAGCAATCAGTACCTATTCTTTGTTACATGGTTAAAAGAAAATTGCGCTCAATTAGCTTACACCAAAAGATCTTGAGCCAAAGCCATCCCCAACACAGGCAAGTCAAACTTTGAAAAAACGTGGCTCAAAGCATTCTCAAGGTAAGAGGCACGGAACTGCTTTAAAACAGCAACTACAATTGGCTTTTATGAATATAACGTTGGAAGCTGCTAGAAAAACATTTCACAAACATCCTTCTCTGCATTTCAGCCCTTTTCTGGCAAATACTTACAGGTACAGGCCCTCAGCAGCTCAACATTACAGACAAGAATAAATACTTGCAAAATCAAGCACCACTACTGTGACCCCAGAGAGCCTTTTGCATGCATGCATGCTCATGAGACTATACATGTGCGGAAAATTAGTCATATGCACAAGTCTTTGCATGGTGAAGTCCACAGACTTTTCACTGCTTGTCAGAAAAAATGCTTAAAATGTCAGTTATGCAAAAGCACAGACAAGTCTTTATCTAAATGCAAAGTTTCTGGGGAAAATTATTTCCCTTTTTCTTAATGTATCAGTAGCTTTTCTTTTTTTTTTTTTGCTAGGTTATAATCTCTCCATAGCCAAGAGACAAAATAAAATATAACAAAAAAAACAAAAAGGAGAACTGTGCAGGCTAGTTTCAATGCTGACAAAAAAAAAAAGAGAAATTTAAACAGCAGAAACTTAACATGTTTTATTCTTTCCACTTTATATAGTAACATTTCAGCGTAAGGTGAATACTGCTAATTATGTTTTACGAATATTTAGGGATCCACAGTATTTGTATCAATCAACTGCAAGATACAGATTGTTCTTCTGAAAAGAAAAGAAAAACCTTTCAAGTTCACTATTTGGCAAAAGAAGCACTAACAATGTGGAACTCCTTTCTGTTTGCCTCCAGTTGAGAAAATTGTTTACTGGCTTCCCCCATGACATCATTTGTGACTCAAGCTACTTTTCAGTAAAACAGCCATCACCAGCCTCACTAATTAAAAGGTTTAAGCCTGAGGACACTGATCAACCCTTAGCGATCAGCCAGTGTCCACGCATCAGTAAGTTCCCCTGGCTATCAGAGGTGCAGGAGGAAGCAAAGGCAGGCGCGCTGAGGCACGGCGTCAGCGCTCAGCCTCCAAGAGGTCCCACGGCAGCCCACCAGCGAGCGGCAGGAGGAACTGATGCAGCAGACAGCACGATGGGCTAAAAACTCAGCCAGCAATACAGGACCTGATTCAAAATCCACTTATGTCCACTGGCCTCAACAGGCTTTGAACGGAACCTTAACACATTGCATGGAAGGAACGGGAAGATCTGGAGAAGTGAGAAGAACAGGCTTTGAGGCAGGAGGCCTCAGCACACTCACTTCTCACAGAATTGCACCGCGCCACAGCACGCGTGGTCGCAAGTGCTTTTGACCACGGGAACACACGTACCATTTTCTCCACTGGCATTTATTTCCCTATCATCCTGTCACTGGCAGGACCTACTACAAGTATATCACCAACAGCACTTGCTTCTTCCTTACTCTCTAGGCACGCAGTCGGGAAAGATGCCCAGACACAGGACGTACAGTCATGGTATCTCCACGGCACTCCCTGCCTGCTGGTACAGAAGAGAGGGAGGCTTTTCTGAGGTGACAGAAGAGAGGGCTAAGAAAGAACTGGAACTCAGGAACTGCGTTTCACATGTTCAGGTGCATTAGCGTAACGCACACTAGTTAATCTTCACAGCAAGCACCTAAGTGCTTTCCCTCTCCTTGCAGGGCTATCACACAGGTTTGCTCCTATTACTAATTACCTCCCGTGACAGCAGCTCACACACTTCCTCAGCTGCTGGTGCTGCTGCTTCAGAATTCCTTCTCCAGGTCCGAACATGCCGTACAGATTGCCTGCCGTCCCTGCGGAGATGCCAGGACCGGTACGGATATCTACTGTGCACATCTGCATCTCACAGAACAAATTGCTGCTTAATGCTGCTCCCTTCTCTGTCTTACCTCAGGTAGACTTTGTAAACTTTGGATCTTTAACACAGTAACCCCGCTCGCAAATAAACAGGGAATATTGAAATTGATACCGTTATGTGCAAGAACACAGACACAGCAGACATAACAGACAAGTGTTTTTCACACTAGGCAAGATACAGGCAACGCACCAAAGGAGTTTACTATAAAGGCAACGCTTGCTCAGAAACATGGGAGAAAATGGTGTACAGCACAGAAAATATAACCAGAGTAGCATATTCTTAGGTCAGGACCTCATAAATCAGTTTCGACTAACAACAAAAGGTTTACAGGGGATTTATAAATCACAGAGAACGAACACGATCCTGGCCTTAGAGCAAGGCTCGCTGAATTAATTTAGGATGGCAATCAAGGGCAAGTAACATAATACTAACCGTCTATACTACCAATCCTTACTCTTAAGTTGAGGAAATGCAAAGAAATGTGGTTTTCTCTGCTTTCTCTGAGGGGGAGGGGGAAAGAGACAGAAAGGGACTTACCTACCCTGTCTGGGATGAGAGTGCTTTAGCGATAGCTCCGGTCTGTGGGATCAAAATGCCAGTGCTGTTCCTGCAAATTTCTCGCATCCCAACGCCCCCTCTCCCAAACAAGGGGGCACAGCCATTCCCCACCTTCAGCTGAGAGGCAGAAAAGATGGTCCCTTCCTATCACTGCTGGCAGACGTGTTGAAAAAAAAAAATACCACTTTACACTTGTTTTTTTTTTTTTAAAGCTGCAATTGACAATGCTTACGAGTAGCACGCACCCCAAAGCTCGCAGCGAAGCCGTCTCGCTCCCTGCAGCGGCAGCCAAGCCAAGCAGCACATCACTTTCAGCACCACCATTACAGGAAGTACTGCCGAGACTTACTCCACCGAACAACAGGCTGGTTACCGCTGCCGTCCTCCATTTTCGAGCCGGAGCAACCTGCCGCACGGCTCTCGCGGGCGGGGAGCGCGCAGCCCCCGGCCCCCGGGGACGCCGGCCCCGCGGCCGCTGCGGCAGCCCCGCGAGCGGGGACCGGGGTTGCGAGAGCTGGGAGCCGTCGTGCCGGTCCTCGAGGAAGAGGAATCGGCCC
>VXAA01006069.1:357806-396394 GCA_013399115.1 Anseranas semipalmata
AAAAAAAAAAAAGTCTCTTTCTGTGCTGTTACTCTCAACTCCCATTTTTACATAGATTTTCCATATATGGAACAGCTTGTCTTACCTGGGCTTACTGCAGAATTTCTTCTTCATGTCTGAATATCTGTTGTTGAACCCATTTTTAAATTCTCGTTGCATGCCCTTTCTAGTGTGTTTGCACCTTTGTCCTTGTGCTATCAACAAGCTCTTCTGTCTTTCCTCTTCAAACAAAGCCACACAACCTTTCCTGTATGTGCTCATCTACAAAACAAATTAAAGATAGTGCAATAGAAAGTGAGAGACAGGTACCCACACCTTTGCTTGGTGTTGCTGTGAAGTGGGCTCTGCTGGTACCCAGATACATTGTCCTGATCTGCATTTGCTTCCATTGAGAACCCCTCTGCTTGGGAGACAACTCAGTAAATCTGAATATATATAAAACAGCAAAAACAGTTACTAAATCTACAGTAAATCCACTGAAAACAGTTGGGCTTTTCCAATTTACACCAGCTGAGCATGCAACATTTGGTAGGTTTCCTATATTGACAATGTTCCCTAACAATATTTCCCAGAGGTGTGACCTTCACATACGCTGAGTCTCAGAGCATTACTTGCTGCAGGAGGAGCTGGCTCCACCAGGCAGCATTTCCCCCTTACAGCTTGTTTACAGAAACAGAAATGAATCCCCCAGAGTGTATGACAGTCCCACAACCTTGTTCCTAGCCCCAGAGAATCCACATTTTCCAGTTCTTTTATAAATGGGTTTCATTTCATGCATAGAAAGGATTTCTTTTGATACAAAGGGATCTAACACACTAACAAGGAGCAGATGCACAGAGCAGTCACCACTAGTGTCTGAACTAGGGTGTTTGGTGCAAGAGCCAAAATGCACTGAAAGAAGAGGCCCAGGAAGACAGTGCTTTGGGTTTAAATTGCTCTCCACATCAGAATGTTCCCTTTTCAGAAATCTGAATGACAGACTGGAGTACAAAACCAACAATTACTTGGGGAACTGCTGCAACTAATACCTTACCCTACCTGAGCCCCAAAGCCATTCAGCTTTAGAGGTGAGAGCTTTGCCAAGAAAGGCCAATTCCAGCCAGAACTGGAGCATGCGTCAGGAAGCAGATAGGTCCTTAGAAATGCAGGTCTTATCCCTGCAATTTTCCCATGAAATTTTCCATCATAAGTTCAATATTTTCATGCGCACTCACCAGCTCTTTGTGGTAACATCAGACATCAGGCAAATGCTTCCTTGTATTGTCTTTGCATCTCCCAAAGGACCTTTGGCTTGAGTGTCTTTGCCAAGAAATAAGAAGTAGCAAAAGCAGTTGACAGATCAAGATCAGTGATGACGGTAGAAATGAGCTGACCGTGATGCTGGTTGCTGTTTATTCTTCTGAATAACGTGCAATCTCTTTGCCTGGGCCTGTGTGACCAGGAAGGAAGAGCCGATCTGTGCTGTGCCTGGTTAAGCATGTAACGGTCTGGGATGAAATCTCAACTTGAGAAACTCGTGTGAGGGAAGCTGAAGATCCCTTTAATTCAGCCCTGTTGCACTCTTTCTGTATTTGCTCTTCCCATATGGAGTTCTTAGATCTGGGCGAGCAGAGCAGCGTCTCAGACAGATGGGCTGGTCTGCTGGCCTTGGGGAGGGGGAAGGACAAGGCAAGGTCACCACTGCTGGCACCAGGGCCATGGGAGACACAAGTTAGGGGGAGGGTGCTATCCTCCCCATTTCACTTGCCTTCACACAAGGGGTGGGATGTGCCCTCACCTCCTCCTTCTGTGCTTGGAGAGAACAGGAGGAGTGGGAGCAGAGCGTCTTTCCTTTCAACTCAACTAGTAGAGACCAAAAATATAGTAAAATCCCCAAATCACTGAGGTCACGTCAGTGTGAGACCCTTATGTTTTCCTTTCCCAGGGCTGGATCATTTGGAAAAGAGCTACAAGTTAACACACTCACAGACAAGCTCATTGTGTCCTCAGACGCAAGTCTGTGGCTGGATTATAATTTGCAGTTTGTTTTAAAGCTCATCCAAAATCTATCATGGAAGTGCAATGTGTGCCTCTGTGGAGCAATACACGGAGTTCTTCCAGCTCACCTCTGGAAGCACAGAGCACTTCCAGCTCGCTTACCGCACCTGGCCTGGTTTGGACACCGCAGCTGTGTCGTTGCTCAAAGTGAAGCAAACATTTTTAAACCTACTCCAAGCTGGTGTCAGTAGTATATGAAAAAGCCAGAGTGGATCAGATACACACATTTGCTAGTTCTGCTCTTTGCTATTTCAAGATTCTTTCCCCAGTCCACTCACAGAAGTTTTACAGATATTTTCTTCCTGTTCTGATACAAGTGTGCACAGACTTGAAAAATGGTGTTGCAGGACCTTGAAATCCTTGAAACTTCTGATGGAGAGCACAGAGCTCTCCTCACCTGGACAGGCAGGTTGATACTTGCAGACCAAAGCTTATGAACTCGTTTTCTGTCTGTCTTTAGAATTTTTAAGGTAAGATGCAGTATTTTACTGTGCCTCTGATAAACCAGTGCTTAGCACAGCTTCACAAAGAAGATGGGTCAACAGCCAGAAAGGCCTGCAGGTGTGACACTCATGAGACTTCTCTTCTGCTGGAATAGCAGCTGGAGGCAGGTTACTCTTAAGTCAACAGCAAGACTTCCATGGTCTCTGTGGAGGTGGAGCAGACCTTGAGCTGCTCTGAAAATGACCGTGGCACTGTTGTTTACAAACTGCACTTGCAAAACATCTACCTTTAAGAAACACAACATTTCTTCTATTATTAGCCTGGAAAACCCCATGCTTTGAAAGAATGGCTCCATTTATGTCAAAAAAGCAGGTAGACTTACTTCACTCTTTGAGTAGCTGTATGCAAAAGAACCACAGAAAACTGCCTGAGTACAGATAATCACACGGGGAGCACTGAAGGGAAATTCAGGCCTCCCTTTCTTCCCATCAGTGTGTTTGGAATATGTTTCCAATTGCACTAGTCACAGAGCAATGAAAGAAACACATCTACAGCGGCAAACTGAAGAAACTGAAGAAAACTCTGTTTTCTTTCTGATTTGACTTTTGTGGTCAGGAAAGCATTAAACACCTAAACATTTAAAGAGATGAGCAGGGAGAGAAGGAAGGAGGAAAGGAATAGGAAAAGAAAAACCTGCATATAGTTAATGGTTTTATCATAAAATCTATCCTAAAATTAGGGCTAAGGAAGTTGCAAACACTCCTCATGCAAGTCCTTCCCTCATGGGAGATCCTCACTGGACCTGTCCCATTTAGACCCCTGCCCTCACTCACATAGGGGGTCTGGCCACAACTCCAGAGAAACGCTTGAGATTCTGGAGACCACCCACAACTTCTTGGGGTGCCACCACGGCCTGGATCAAAGCCAGAGAAGGAAACAACAGCAAGGGTCCACAGGAAAAAGAGAAGGAGCTGCCATTAGAGCTCACCACAGGCTGCAGATAAACAGGGCACAATTTGCCTACCCAGTCGTAGATGCCTGGCACCACTTGAGACACCCCAAGGTTTCCGAGGCAGCACGGAGCTGCCAGACCCAGTGTAGGGCCTCAGGAGACTGGCCCATGCAGAAGCAGCAGCTGGAGGGCAGAGGTGGCACCCAAGGATGTCTAAAACAGCGCTGGACACAGCATTTTCCCCTCGAGATGGGAGTAGAGAACTAGAGGTGGCTAATTCAGAGAGGCAGCAGGGAGGAGAGGAAAAGAGTCTGAGCAAGTGCTCTGATTCTTCCCTAGTGAACATCTCCTATATCCTGTTTCCTCTCTTTAGGATCTCTACATACTGACACCTTCCAGAGTGACAGATGAAAAGGGAGTGCTACTCAGTGCTGTCAAAGACAGATTTGCTGTGACTGAACAGAGCAGCATTACCACCTCTGGTGCTGCACAAGGGATCTCAGAGACAGCACTCACCCATTTAGGGAGAGTGTTACACGGTGGAGTGCTAGCTACCTGCAGCTTTTTGCTATGGTGTTTTATTAATAGTGCTCTCCCCTGCTGCCAGGTCTCCCTAAGTGCATTACTCTGTGTCTGTCACCCACCTCAGTTATGTCCGTCCGTCTCTTGATGACAACTGGTGGATCACTCAGTTCTTCTGGACATCCTCCCTGGTGTCACACACGGCTCCAGCTTCAGTATTTCCAGGAGCTTTATGTAAAGGGAGCAGCACGAGCAGCCCCCGGTGGACACGCAGGACCAGGAGCCCCCTCCACCTCCAGCCAGCACTGTGCCCTGCTGCCCCAGCACCTAGCCTGGGGAACCTAGCCCCAGCTCCCTAGGCGGCCCCGGGCTGGTCAGCTGCCTAGCCACGCAGGCAGGCATGGAGGGGACCGGGGACCGTGCCGAGAGGGGATGGAGCACGAAGGTGCCCACTGTGTGCTGGTGGCAGGCAGGCTGCAGTGGCTGGGAAAGCACAGCCTGCCCTGGGCACAGGACAGGGCACCAGGAGCGACCTCCCTGCGAGGAATTTGGGCAGGACAAAGAAAGGCAGCTACAGGTTAACCTGCAAGGGGCCGTGGGCAGCACAGGTACGTGGAAGGCCTTTGCTCTGAGCAGTGCATCCTGCTTGCCAGGGATGAAAGAAACCTGGCCTCAGGGTACTGCTTTAAACAAGCACTGCCTCTGTACCTGATGCATGTTGAATCCAGATGTTAGCTTGGTTTAACTTGCTCTTTGCATCCATGAAAAGAAGCTAAACAGACAGAAATCTTGCTAGTTGATACACACATCCACAGGAGGATTTGCACCACTTACAGTGAAGAGATCTGAAGGAGTGCTGCACCATGAGCCTCTCCTGTGGACCATCCAGTCACTCAGACATCTTGTCTCAAGGACTTTCTGGGCATCATGTACATACATATCCTCAAGAGCAAGAGGGTTTTTCCTTAGTAGAGCTCCATTCAGTGTTCCACTTGTTGCTGCTAGATATTTGTATATCTCCCTGTATTAATGACTTCATCTCACACTACTTTCTTTTTAGCAGTAGTCAGTGGAAGTCAATAAGAGATGCCCATACAATACGATTACATATGATAGTGACATATAGTTACTGAATGACCCAGTTCCCACTTAGTGCACAGCCTTGGTAACATAGGAGTGTCTGCAGAGTCAGGGGACGTTTGCATCTCCCCGGTATTTCCAGGGCAGTATAGCTGTCTCTGCCTGCCCTGCCCACATGCTGAGGTCTGCCTCCTGGATCTGTTTCTGTATATTGTCCAGCTGACAAACTTTTTCCTGGCTCAACCAGATTTGTTTCCAAGTGCATCGGAAAGCCTCAGCTTGACCTCAAATTTGACTGTTTTCTCAGGCAGTGCCATCCTTTTTCTCCTTGCAGAAGGCTTTGCTGCTGGGTGAAGGACTTCCAGTTTCTCATCAGGCTCTAATTTGAGCTGCTACTTGATTTGCAGGCTGCTCATCCAGACTCCAAGTCTTCCTGCAATTCAGTGATCTGAGAATCCGGGTCACTGTTTCCGTCAGAGCCGCTTCCTCCTCCACCTTCCCTGAGCTGCTCGTGGCTCTTCCTTCCCGGGCACGCCTCTGTGCTCCTCAGGGTGCGCCTGCAGATGCGATCCCTCCTCCTGTCCTGTACACCCTGTCTCCAGCTCCCGCCACGGTGTTCCTCCCTGAGTGACAGACAACAATCACGACCTGAGTTCAGTTGTACAGTTCCTGCCAGCAGTCGTTCGTTGCTGTCCGCAGTTCGTGGGACAGCCTTGCCCATGGTTCCTTGGCCCTTCAGGTCACTGGGGCCAGGAGCTGCCTCGGGGGGCCCATCTCCAGCAGCCCGTCCTGTCCCCCAAGCCCCGCCAGGAGCAGGGCAGTCAGGGCACCTCCCCAGGGCCAGGACATCAGGGCCAGGACATCGGCCCGCAGGTGGGTTATCACTGCAGCCCTGCGTGGAGGCTCCGCAGAGCAGTGGGAGCACCTGGTGCTGCCGCTGCCAGCCCTGCCCCTGCCAGCCAGGGCTCTGTGCCCGGCCCGTCCTCCTGCCCCAGCAGCCCTGCTCCTGTGGCTCCCTGGCTGCTTGCAAGGCTGCATCCTCCAGGTCCTTCGGCACCCCTGACTCAGTTTTGGACGCTGAGGCTGTCTCCATGACACAGGAGCTCACACAGCTGTGACTGCCCCTCCTGGTGCATCCTTTCTGCAGGTATGGGCAATGGCTTTTGGGTGTTTTGCTGGTCCTTGACACACCATTCCTCAGGGTCATTGCTCCTCACCCCATGACATCTTCAAGCGTTTCCAGTCCTCTCAGTAGAGCCCATGGGAGAACCCTGCAAGCAGTTTCTTCTGCAGCAGAGCAGCAGCATCGTATCACAGCATCTGTACTCCCGCATGCACAAACTCCACTGGGGCAGCTGCTGTGTATTATGGATGAGCCCTCACATCCTTAAATCTCCCTGCGTTTACAAGGGAAGAAAGAACCTTACTTGTTGCAGTTCATCTGTTGACGACTGCGTGGCAAGAGCCAATTCCTAGAGGAGCCTGCTCCACACACCAAACCCTGCTGGGATTCCCATTAATAATTACTCAGTCTGTCAGCTTTTTCTTTTTCTTTCTTTCTTTTTTTTTTTTTTAAACCTACAGGATGTTTTGGTGTTTTTCTTACTTCTCTCTGGTTTTAATGTGATAGCACATACAGGCTGTGCTGTGAACAAGTGAAATTGCATGTTCAAACTTCGGTAGAAACCACTGACAGGTTCTATATTTTATGAATCAAACGTATTTATAATTCAGCAGAAGGCTTTCAAAGTGCATACATATGTACATAGGTTCTCCTTTTTCTTTGATTTAATACTTTGCTTGCTTTTCAGAGAAAGTAGCAGCTCATCACCTACCTGAACCATCATCACTTTTAAAGAACTGGAAACCTGGAAATATTTGCATTTCTGTTTCATTGTTTTTTTTCTACTTACTTGTTTTTCAAGTTATATTCCAAGGAGTCTGTTTTTATTTATTTTTTTCTATTCTTTAATGACTCCTGTACATCTCTCTCCTGCTCCTGCTGTGTTACTCAAATCCTCTTAGTGATGCTTAGAGCCCAAGTCCCTCTCTGCATAGCCCACAGTCACTGTAAAACAGGTCTAACCTCTGTTCTTTAATCATGTTAAAGGCATTTGACCCTTCTTACAGGTGTAGATAACCGCACAGAGCTAGCTGTCCTAGGCTTTTCCCTAGGCTTTGTCTGCTAAAGATTTGCAGTAGTGCACCTGAAAATAACCACCCCACACTGGACCTCATTCCCTGGGATCTACAGGTGATTCCTATTAGCCTCTCCTTTCCTCTTGCAGAATAGTATGTTTCTGCTTGGTCGCTTTCTGCAAGCAGGAGTAAATTCACCTTTTAGTATACTGGAAAATTTCATTATAGGAATTAAGGAATTTTCTGATCTTGCTCCTGCTGGACCTCTCAACAGGTCCAAACAAAGTAGTTCCCAAAGGCAAGGCCCAAGAGCAACAGGGCAAAGGTAAAGAAAAAAAAAAAAAAGACATTTGTAAAGCAAACCAAACTTGCAAATTGTTTGGCTTACTGAAATAACAAAAACTTGCTCTTGCTCCTGTCACCAAACCTATTTTGCTCCTGCCCACAGCAGCCTGGCCCCTGGGCAAGGTCATTCCTGAGGATCCTTGCTTTCCTGCTGAGTGCCCAAGGGGGTTCCTGGGCACCCTGCGTTGTACCACCAGCAACTGCAGTGTGTGGGGTGAGGGGAAGGGCAAGCATGGCAATATAGGGCTAAATATCTCCTGGACTGCATCCACAGCTCAGTTATGTGCTGTGGGGCATGGGCTGGTGGCTTTGCACCCCAGCTCTGGCAGCCAGGGGCTTCCAGGAGCTGTAATCCTCACGCTGTGGCAGTTTCCAGGTCCCGTCTCAGTCAGTCAGTCTGGAAGAGTTGACCAGGAAAGAAATCTCTCCGTGCCCAGCCCTCACCTCCTGGCAAGCCCAGCACGCAGCACCGGAGCGCAGCACAGAGACTCACCAGCTGAGCCAGGCAAGCGCCGCAGGAAATGGGACCTGAAAGAAAACACAAGATTTCATTTTATGGCCAAGGACATGTGCTTATCTCCGCAGTGACTGCAGAGCACTGGTCCATTTTTTTTTCAGAAAGAAAGAAAAGAAAAGGAAAGAAAAGGAAAGAAAAGGAAAAAGAAAAGGAAAAAGAAAAGGAAAAAGAAAAGGAAAAAGAAAAGGAAAGAAAAGGAAAGAAAAGGAAAGAAAAGGAAAGAAAAACTTTGCTCTTGCTTTTACAATCAGCAAGATAAAAACAATCCACAATAGCCCCACAATGCAGAGCTACTGTAACAACTGCTGATCTAGGGCTGCTTTTCAGCCAAGTGCTTTAAAGAATCATTGTCCCTCATGCTGCCAGCATTTTGTATGGCTGTCCTGGGCAGCATATCCATATGCCGTTAGCCTGTGGGTACCTATTTCTTCCATTTTGGCCAGTCGCAAACCCCAGTGGAAAAAAGCACCGTTTCTCCCGGCTGAAACACCCTCGCTGTTTTGTGCGGAGCTGCTGGGTGGAGCACAGGAGCCGTAACCTTGAGCAGCCTGATGGAGCTGCAGGCTCTGCGTGCTGGCCGTTGTCACTTAGGGTGTGCCTGGTGTCCCCCCGACACCCCCTGTGGGATGCCCCCAGCCCGTCCCTGTTGGAGGGATGCTGGAGGGATGCCTGCCAGTCGCAGCCCGATGCCGGGCAGCCGCTGCGGGCACTGGCTGCCAGCAACAGGTGCCAGGGCTGTGTAACTGCAGCTCACTGAGGAAGCTGCCCTAGCACTGAGCTCAGAGATGGCAAGCCTTAAAAAACATGATGTGGCTCCCCAGTGCTAAGGAATATTTGTGTCACTTGTCCCTCTTCCCTCTCCCCCCCCAAAAAAAAAGAAAAAAAAAAAAAACAAGAAAAGAAAAAGAAAGGCAATGTGAATAGTCAGCTGTGCTATGACGTGGGCAATGCCCTCAGTGCCTCGGTGCCAGAGTGGACCATTACAAAGTGGGAGACATTGCAGCCACCTCACAGATCTCCCTGGGGAAACTGCTGCGGTTTGAATCCTGACATCAAGCACCCAAACACACGTTTAGGCAGAGCGCTGTTTTGGGGCTGCCTCTATATCTGCAGCCAGGCTGCTCGGGGTGTGTAATTACCTGGCCCCGGCTGTCCCGTGGGTGCCAAGTGAGGAGGGCCGTGGTGAGCTCCTTGCAGCTCCGTCCCCCTGGCACGATGTGGGCAGGCGGCCTGGGGAGCACAGGCGGCCGGGATGGAGCTCCAGCTCCCCTGGGGAATGCCCGGAGAGCAGCATCTGCTTCACGGCCAAAGAAAGCACAGCAGGGACCAGACAGCATCTCTCTGGGATGAGGGCAAGCTGGAAAGGTGCCTGCAGGTTGCTGCAGGTGCCTGTGAGCCACCTGCGGAGCAGCAACGATTACACCCAGCTGAGCGCGAGGCTGCTCCTGCCTGCCTGCACCAGGGGTTGGTTTGTGGCACTGGCCCTGGGCACTGAGCTAAACCCCACTCTGACACAGCAGAAACACCTCTCCTCCCCTTGCCAACACCTCCTCCAGGCCTCTGGCAGAACACGCTCCCTGTTCAGTCGGCACCCTTTCTTGTTCTCAACAACTCATAGGTTTTCCTTCAAATCCATCCTCATGTATTTCTTCTCCTCATGTTCGGCTGGATGAGGGGATGCACAGACGTGCCCACTCGATGTCCCAGGGAGCCCGGGCTGAGCGCTAACCAGGAGCAAGCCCAGCCGTGGCACAAAGCTGGCCGACCTGCACTGCAGCTGCACTGCTGAGCATCACAGCCTCTGTGCCTTCCTGCCCGTCTGCCCTGCAGGGTCCCTTGCTCTGCTCTGAATCTACCAACAGCCTCGAGAGGTGCAAGTAAAATGCCACTTGGCAGTCAGATGCTTTCCTCCTGACTCTTTTCCAGTTACTTTGACCCTCTCTCTGTTTTTAGGCTCACATGTGCTGAAGTAATTTGCAGTTGCGTCTAGGTTTTGCCTTGCCACTAACTCCATTAGCTCATGGATTTCTTTTCCCCTAGAGTTCTTGCAGCTGCTGATGTCTTGCCAGTTGATTTCTCATATATTTCCTTTCAAATGTGAATTGAATTAGTGAGCATACGTAATGAGGCACAGTAGGAGGAAAAAAGGCAGATAAAAGCTGACACAGACCAGATGCCTCTTTCAGCTGCTGCAGCACCAATAGGAAGTGTGGGTAAATGTCAGGTGAATGAGAGAAACCAGGACATCACCAAACAGCTTGCCAGAATTTGATCATAGGGGCTTTGAAAATTTCCTGCCCTCAGGATATCAACATTTCTCTGAGCTTTCCAAGTATCATGCAGTTCAAGGAAGACTTTGAGAAGGAGCTTATTTGCGTTACAAAAATGTTGAGTAGTGTGGGAACCACTGGTTGAAGGAAGACCAACAGAAAATACCACCCTAAGGGAGCACAGCATACAAACAACAACAAATGCTTAAAAAAAAACCAGCTTCCCGTCACCTCCTCAGCAGGGTATTCTGCCCATCTTTGAGACTGCTTGTTCTCGTTTATGGGTGATAACAAGGGTGCGTATCTGCACTGCAGCACACACACATGAAGCAAAGCATTCAATGGCCAGGAGACATTACCCCTCCCTGTCAGCACCACAAGCTTATAGCTGTACCCTCTGTTTTCTGCTCTGGCTTCCTATAGAAAGGTAAGTTAAGGTGGCTGGGACCCAGGAGATGCAGGCAGTGACACAAGACTGTGGAAAGGGTCCTGTGAGTTGGAGACAGGCCTCATACTCAGGGTAAAAGGGCATGCAGCAGCAGGGACACTGGACACCCTGCTCCAGAGCAGGGCAGAGACCCAGAGCTCATCCCGAGAGCACAGCTACCTCCTCCGCAAAGACACTCACCCGGCACAGCGTGTCCTGCCTGCAGGGACCGCACCACGCCGAGCAGGAAGGAGCTTGGTGCCCAGCTGCAGTGAAGCCATTTGAGCTTGGTGCTGCTCCGAGGCCAGTGCCCCACAACCATCACTTTGGCTTCCCGATTTAACCTGCACCAACACAGCTGGTCCTACAGCCTGCTCCAGTATGGAGTAAGCAACAGCACTGCCCTCACACCTGGGGTGCAAAGTCCCTCTTTCTTTATAAGCTTTATTCCAGCTATGTATGGTATACGGGAAGGAAAAAATCACAAATCACATGCATGGTAGAAACATAGCTCCTCTTCCCAACCTGGTTTAAAGACAGTGTGAAATGGTTCATATGCTTCTGAGCGTAAACATTCATTGATAAGGTCTCCTTCCCCAAGCAGAGTTTCAGCATATCTCAGTGCTTTCCCCTGTGAACAGCTCCACTTGCACTGTGTCAGCTTTTAGGCTGAAGTGGAAGGGGATTTGCACTTTTATAAGAACTCTCCCTTTCTTTTAATTTTTTTTTTCTTTGAATCTTTGTTAAAGTGACATGAAATTATCTTGGAAGAACTGGGGGGATCTCTTTCTGATGACAGGAAATAGGCCTAAAAGATTTGTTCACAGCATTTTTGTTTAAGTGTTTATTTTTCAACTCTGCAAATTTCAAATCCCCCTTGATGAGCAGAGCGTGCAGTTAAAGGCTTGTTGAAGAAGTGGGAATGCAAAATTTTTAACATAAGTGGTTTTCTCACTTCTGTTTGCCAGATAGTTTATTAAGTGTTAGAAAAATAAGCAAATTAAACCTCCCACTGGTTTTATTATAAATAGATCAGACTCTTCAAGCCCTCCAGTTATTTGCAATTTGTTTCACAAAAAATAAGCTGTTTTTCAATCCTAATGTTCTTCCTGCATAGTAAAGGAGGAGGAAGGTACAGCCCTTCATTCCTCATTTGTAGTTTGCTTTTTAGACCCACCTTCTTCCTTCTATGTGAGTCACTTCTGGCAGCTGATGGAGATTTTTTCCTCTCTGTGCTTGAAGTGGAAGCTTGCATGAGATGCCTCCAGCATCTTTTGGAGGAGAACCCATCTGACTGGCCAGCCCCTCTTCTGGCACCACCTGTGTCCCTGGTCCCTCTGTGCTACATTTCATCCCTGTGCTATCCCCAGCCTCATCTGTGCCCAGTTTCCTACGAGCTCCGTGTCCCATGGGCTTTGCAGGAGGCTTTTCTTTCCAGAGGGACAATGATGCTTTCACTCCCCTTTGCCTGCAGGCTCTCTCACAGTCCCATAGGGAGGTTAAAGGAAGCGACTGTTTATTAACAGAGGATCTGAATGCAAAAGAACTGCAGAAAGCAAATCAGACAGAGGCATTCCCTGAATGAGCTGTGATAATCCTGCCTAGAAGACTGTTTTTGCAGGAGAAAGAAGCCAAGAGCATTAAAAAGGTCCACGTAGCCAAGCACCGGGAAACTTTCAGAGACATACAGCATTTCCTCATCAGATTCAGTAGCTGCTCCTTTTTTGTGTAATCAGCCTGTGACTCCAGGAAGCTGGGCATAAGCATTAAGGTGATTTTATCTAGGGACGCTTTTTTGCATGCTCTGATCTGGGGAAGTATTTGAGCTACTGCTTCCATACACCACTTGCATTAAATTTCCCCAGCTAGCTAAGGTGTTTCCTTTGCTTTAAGAGCAGCACAAGCCTCCCTTTCCCCCTCCCAGGGGCAGCACCCTGGCCCATGGAGGAGCCAGGGACGTCCTGGGGCCCTGTGCTGTGCCCTGGCTCCCCCCGCGAGCCGCCCGTGCCCGCAGGTGGGTGGCAGAAGGCACTGGGTATCGAAAGAGCCAGAAATAAAGTTTGGAAGAGGAAGTTCAAAAATAGCCGACCTTTTCCTGTAAGTCTGGGCTATTTATTTCATTCGTTGTTGTTGTTTTTGTTTTAGGGACTTTTTTTTCCCCTTCATGACAGGGGAACAAGGAAAGGAAGAGGCTTTGGGAAACAGGTGGGGGAATAAAAAATCTTTTAAAGAAAATAAAGGAGAAAAAGAGAATGATTTTAAGAGGAACGACAGCAAGGACAAGAGCTTCCATTAGATAACTATCAGATTTTAGTAATAAAGAAAGAACAGAAACTGAGAACCACAGGAAAACCTCCTTCCTCTTCCCCACAGACTTCAGCTCTGCCCTTTGCAGATGTCCACGTAGCCCTGCGCACACCCCAGGCAGGGCTGCAGCATCCCCATGGCCACACGGAGCCACCAGGGGTCAGCCAGACAGGCCACCACAGGATGCGTGCCAGTGGTTGTGCTGAAAGCAGTAGAGAAGGAGCAGAGATCATCCTTAGGCCAGGGATGGAACTACATTTCCCACAATGGCATGTCAGATTAATTAACATCTGGTGTATACGCAGCTACCACCTGGATCAAACGAGGGTCTGTTACAGGTGGAACATGTCTCACACGTGGGGCCAGGCACAACCCCCTCCTTGGGACAAGGAACAGTGGCTGGCATTATGCTCTGTGTGTGCCCAGGGAGTTCACTGCCGAGGGAGGGACAGAGAGAGGGAGGCTTCTCCAAACACCCCCCAGCAGCATCTTCAGTGAATTCTGCTCTTGTCACCTCAAAAAGGGTCATAATAGGGAGGGGGACACCACTGCTCTGTGCTGCACAAGCCAGCACTGTGTGAGGGCAGATGCCCCCCGGTGTGCTCGCCCCTCAGCCCCCACGCCTCACCCCAAGGTGCAGCTTGGTGTGCCCCCGCTCCTCTGGCCTCCACAGTGCCTGCTGCCCCTCGCTGACACGGGGAGAGGCCCGCACCCTGCGGCCTCACCTCTCCTTCCCACGGCCATAAAAGGAAAAGCAAAATGTTTGAAATCGAATGCTTTGAAGTTTTGCAGAATAAACAAACTTCTTAATGTGGACTGCAATGGGGAAAAAATTCACAGAATGCTCCATAAGGCATAATAAATCTGGCATCTATTGCATTATCTGTGCGCCTGTGGCAAATAATACATTAAAGACCTGAAAACAAAGCGCTCAGGGACACCGTGTTATTAAAGAGCAGCGAGTCAGCCTCACTATCTTGGAAGGCAACCAAAGCACCCAAGGCACACATAAAGATGGGATCAAAACCCAGTGAGGGAGCTGTGGGGCTGGTAGAAGCACGGCAGTAATGGCGTTCAGTTTAAAGTCTCCTCTAACCGAAAGGATTTCTCATATAGTGACAGAGGGTTTAGTGCCGGATGTATTTGGAGGCCTGAAGCAACTGTAAACATGTACTTACGGAGTGATAAGAGCCTTCTATGCTGTAGACAAAAAGAGTGTGAAAAATGGAAATATACTTGGGATGGAGGCAGCTTGGGGCCATTTGTCTGCACTCTGTCTGAATTCCTAGCTGGCCTGGTTTCTAAATCATCATTATCACAGATCCCCAACAGCTGAGTGATCTCTAATAAAATAATGTTAAGGCAGTCGATGTGTTAAGAAAACATGCTCATACATTAGGCAGCTCTCTCAGGCATAACTTCTTCTAAACAAATACTGTACAGAATGGATGGATTTTGATATAGTTTCCAGTCTTTCTTTAAGACTTTCTTGGAAAGCTGATTAAATGAGATTTAGATGAAGTTAAGGCTTGACTCTGCTGTTGTCAAGAGAAAACATCCACACACACATTATTAATGATCGACCTGGGGTGTGGCATTGCTCACTTTTGTTTGGGTAGTGTCTCAGCCCATACCAAAATCCTGGCCACATTTTTTCAGCTGGCTCGTGCTTTACAGAGGGTTACACCCAACCGCTGGAATCAAACATCTTTCAACACCCAGGGATGGTGGTATCTGACTGTGAGCAGTCTGGGCAGGGCTCTTCTCACCTTTTGGCCGCTTGGGATCGAGCATCCCATTGCAGTCACTGCTCACCTTCCAGCTGCAGCCAAGGGACCCAGAAACAGGTGGAAGGAGGACAAAGCAGCATGCCCACCCAAGGGCTCTGAGGCAGAGGGACCCAATCCCTCCTCGTACCACTGAGCATCCTACCCCTGGAGGCTACCAAATGGCTCAGTCTGCAATTATTCCTTGTCCTCTGATCCCTGTTTAACATATCCTGAACCAAAAACTAAGACAGGACTTCTTCCTGGCAGGATGAGCACATCTGCAGCAATGGAAAGGAGAGCTGTCAGTGGCACTGCTGGTGGGAACATTTCATATGGGCCTCACCCGTCCTCTGCCACTTTGTTCCTGGTGTTTAGGGTTGTTGCCCTTTCTGGAAAGAGGATGCACAGGCAGCCTGGTGCTCTGGCCATGGGCTGCCCGGTGCACGAGCAGGAGAACAGTTTTGGGAGACTCAGCGTTTCAGCCACCTACCAGCCCATTAAAGGAGCCAGATTTGTTTTCTGGAAAAAAAAAATCAACAAATACTTTGCAAAACCTGCGACACAGAAACAATCAGGTCTGAAATCTGCAAGTTTTGGGCAGCCTTTTGGGCAGCCACAGCCCTTCACACTGGCTCCCAGCGGGCTGAAAAGCGGAAGAAAAGGCGGCGTGGGCCTACGTCCCTACTGCCGGCGTTGCCATGGCAACGCAGCTGCTTCCTCCATTTCCCCGCTCCCTGCTGAGGGAGGGCTCCAGCCCCTGCGGCGTCAGCATGAGCCCAGGAGAAGTCCAAGTCCCAACAAAACCCCTCTGCTCCGGTCCCTTGTGCCCTGTGCTGCAGCTCTCTTCAATGACTGCCAGAACCTTAGTTCTCTTGCAAAACATTGGCCTTGTTGCTGCCACCCCGCCCACAAAAACGCTGCTCAGGTACCCCGGTGGTGCTGGGCTGGCCGTGCCCTCACCCTGTGGGCATCATCATGCCCCGCAGAAAGTGGTGGCCCCCTCATCACCTCACTCTTTTCATTTCAGAGGCCTGACAAGCCCCAGTTGTCCTTCCTGGGCCTTTTCATGGGCTTGCCACTGCAGATCTTTTGCTTTGGGAGATCTGTGGCAAACCTCCAACGATGGTGGAGCAGCTGATGCACCAGCTGCTCACCCACCAAGCCTCACACCCCTGAAGAAAACACCCGTGAGCGCTCTCAGAGAGTGTGGGTCACGGCTCCCACCGCACTGGAGGGGCTGCACAGCCACGAATGGCACAGCTCCTGCCACAGAGCCAGCTGGGCGAGCCCTCGTGTGGCCGGTTCCTGCGTTGGGTGCAGTCAGCAGGGTGGAATTGGCTCCTCTCAGCTCTCACAACTTCCGCAGAAATAGATGCTGGCCTAGGCAAGGCGAGGGCTTGCCTCCTCGGGCAGCTCGTCAGGCCACTTGCGCTGAGACCCCAGCAGGGCCGCGGGCGCAGGAGGAGCTGGTGCCAGCTGATCCAGCCCGGAACCAGTGGGACTGCTTGGTTGCTCTTCCACTGGGCAAGTGCCAGGCTTTGCAGAGCCTGGCTCAGAAAGTCACATTTCTCTTTGAAGGTTTCAAACAAATGCCTGGGTCCTTGGCTTGGTAACAGCTCTTCAGCTCATTGAAGCAACTCTGGTAAAATCCCCCACAGGCTCTCTGTGCTTTAAAGCAGCAGTGTAGCCACCAGCTGGGAGCACAGCTGTAATGTTATTTATTTACCACATCTTACCCCATGCAGAGTGCATCTGCAGGTTCTGATGTAGTGGTGGTGACAGTGAGAAGGCTCAATGTTCCCAAAGTGTCATGGGTTGCACACCGAGACTGCATATTGAAGATATTTAAAGAAAATAATAAATCCTGCCTCACTGAGCCTGGCAGTCCCCTCCGTCTCAGCACACCCACTGCAGCCAAGGGGGCAAAGAAACTGCCTCGCTGGCGGCATCACCTTCAGGCAGAGGACAGCACGGGGTAAATGGGTTTGCAGAGCTCAGCAGCACTGATCCTGCCTGCTTTCACTCCTGGCACTTCAGCTTTGAAATGTTACTCTTTGCCAAGGGGATTACTTTGCGCTTTGGTTTGGTTTGCAACTTGTTCTGGAGTTGTAAAAACCTCATTTAGCTTCTAGCTGTAGCCAGCAACTTGTTCTGAAGGGTAACCTTGCTACTGCACTGAAGCTCTGTGCTCATTTAACTACTTTCTTCTCTCTGCTCACAGTAAGGAAACAGGATGCCACAGCTTTGCCAAAATATTTCACTAAATAAATAGAACTGCAGGCAGTCTCCACAAGCCAGTCTAGCAGTGCCATATGACCCCAACTGGCAAGGCATAAGGGTTACATTTAAATTCAATTTTAATTCAGCAAAATATCAACACTTATTTACCACACTCCATAAATTTCATGTGACAAAATACCTCTGACAGATTAGTATCCCTCTTACTCCAGAAATATAAAAGCAAAACAAATCAAGTCAATGCATGTTCTGCAGTATCGCACAAGGCTGGCAGCAACACGTGCGTTAGCAAGTGATTCCTCACTGCAATCGCCACGTGCTCTGTGGCTGTCAGTGCATCTGCCTGTCATAAATCCCCTTGCCACCTCTGTGTTGTTCCCGGGGGACCTGCCAGTTGTCCAAAGTAGATAAGTGTCCACCTGTGTCATATGCCAGCCATGGCAGAACTGTAAAGGCACAAAGACACAAATATCCCAACCACCCATTGACATCCAGATGGCTTTGAAGGAAGCACCATCTTGCCATTTCCTTTCCCAACACCCATGCCATTGCCACCTTGCCACATCAAGGGTGCTGCTGGATGTGCCACGCAGACCCCCCCACTTTAGGTGCAGCTTCATGAGCCTTGGCAGCAGAGGAGAGGATGGGCTGATAAAATCATGCTTGACAGCAGAAAGGTTCAAGCTTGCCTGCCATGTAGGTGTCTTAACACCACACCCTGGGATCGTGCACCTTGCCAGCACTGCCCATGGTAATACCTGGGAATTTTGCCCTTGCCGAGAGTCACCAAACCCCACTGGCCATGACAGTAGCTCTCCTTGAGGTTATTGCATTTGTTCTCTCATTGGAAGTAAAACTTCTGGGTACATCCAGGCCCTCAATGGCCCAGTGGAGGAAGCCCTGCTCTGAAAGCCAGCTCCATTTCAGGCCTATCCACCTGCAGACAGCCCATGTGTGAGGACCTATCATGGCCCTACAAACCACCAGGAGTAGCATCACAGCTTACTAGACAGAGCCAAAGCAGTCGGCTGCAGCCCAGTCACAAGACAGCCTATTCAGTATTGAGACAGCGATAAAAACTCAGCTTCGGTGCCAGCACAAGCTCCTTCAAACGCATGCCTGGAGCCAGAGGACTGGAGCGAGGTCCTCATGATGGTCTGGGATTCCTTATGTGGAAGCTCTGGGCCCGTTGCTGCCCTTTGCACGTCTGCCAAACCCCATGTCCGCCTGCAGTATGCCAGTCCTCTCTCATCCCTGTGGGGACGGGGCAGGTCCAGCCTGGATTAGTCTGCCAGGTCCTCTGCTACAGACAAGGGCAGGATGTGTGATGGGAAACTGGGAGCAGAGCCTGGGGCGTGCGGGTGCCGATGGGTGGAGGAGGACCTGCAGGGACCTGCCGCGCCGAGCCGCCCCACCGGTGGGACACTGCCTGCCCTGCCCTGTCCTGGCTCTGCCCCAGCTGGGGGAGGAGGATGAGGAGGATGAGGGCTCGTCCTTGCCCTCCTGGCAGACCCAGTCCTGCCTCCTTGCTCCTGTGGTGGCCCTGGCTTTTGCCTGAGGACCGCTGCTCCCACCTGCCTGCTGCTCATGGGGAAGGAGACGGCTGGGGGAAGACCTGCACCCTTGGCAGGAGGGGCATTTCTGAGGCAACCACGAGAAAAAGAGAAACAACCTCTGTCTTCTTCACCTGTCTCTTCAGGGCTTCATGTACACTCCAAAGGAGAAAAGAGGACAGACACACAGTTTGCTTACCATGGCCTGCACTGTTGAATGCAATATACAAAAACAGAGCATCCGTCAAGTTATTGAAAATTCCCAGTAGCTATTTGGCATGCAATGAAGGACAGACTGGCGCTCGTGTTGCCGTTCGCTGTTGAGCAGGTGACACTGCTGCTGGCAGGGTGCAACCCTGCGAGCCCCTCGGGCTGGGGGCTTCTCAGGTCCCACTTCCCAGGACATGTCCTAAGCAAAATGAAAGATGAGGTTTGTCAGAGCTCAGCTCGCTCAGGCTGTGAGCTTGTCCTGCAACCACAACGCTTAATAAACTTGCCAGGACCCTGCAGCAGTTTCACCAGTGCTGTCGTGCCCGTCCCGCTGGGTGCAGCCCCGAGATGCTATCTCCTGTGGGGCCGCAGGGAGATAGCATCCTCGCGCACATCAACACATGCCATTTCTCCCAACCTAAAGAAACAAGGAACACGTACCATGCCAAACGCGGGCAGCACAAGCCTGTTGCCTTCAGTAGGGAGATTTATAGGGGGTTGCGTCAGCTGCGAGGGCTCGCAGCATCATTTCCCGCACAGCGCAGGCAGGCGCTGGGCCCCCGCAGCTCCCGTGGAGCACAGGGAGCTGCTCCCGCTGGGACGGCTTCTTTGTGTGCCCTCGAGCTGGCTGCCAGAGAGATGGGATGGAGGGACGAGCGCAGGAAGCCAGACCATGTCACTGTAAATCCTGTCAAGTCTAACGATGTTTTCTCAAGAGTGTTTTCCTGACCTCCCTCCCAAGAGAACAAACCCAAAAGATGGTTATGTCTGATCTTTAGGTAACCCAGAGACAAAATGTTTCCCAAACAAATAATCACATTGCAGTCTGACAATGCTCATTATTACAAAAGAACATTTTATTTCACTTTTTCCTGGGTGTACTATATTGCAATGTAACACAAGGCAGGTCTGTTATCATATTAAGATTCTTGCTACAGAATTAAGATGTTTGTCCATTTGGTCAAATTTCAAAGTTTTTCCTTGGCATTCTTACAGGACTCATCAGCACTTAAGCACATGAATTAGTGGAAGTGCCAGAAACGTGATATGAGACTTGGAGCGGGCACTTTCCAATCCGAATTTGCAAAAGTTGCTGGACTGGCTGGATGCACAGGTCAGCACAAATATCCATCCTAATTGTGACAAAGGGGGAAGTGCACATCTCCAGATTTTGATCACAAAGTAGATTTTTCAGGCTTAATATACTATCAAGGTTGTCTTCTTATTTTTGAGGCACTCTGTCATCTCTGCTTCCACTACCAAGGAAGATTTGCACTATTTTTGAGCAATAATGTAAAATGCCTTGCTTATATTCAGGCAATTGTATTAGTTGTTAGGCACCTGATTACTGTAACTAATTATATAAACTCATATAAACCATGCCTGAATTATTATCCACAAAAAATCCATCCATTCTAAGTCAAATTCTATAGTTCACAGAAAAGTCTTCTAGTATGCAATTGCATGTGAATATACATATGAGCAGTACATGAATCACTGAGTAAATATGGCACTTTTACATATTTTCCTGTAGGTCATACAGAATTAGGAAACAATCTTCTCTTAGCTGATGCACTTCTAAAATACTGTAATATGGTTTTGGAAAATACACCCCACAGACCAGACAGTAAGAAGTTTAGAAAAGTCAACAGTGCAGCTACCTGAGTTTGTTCCATTAAGTTTAAGCAATTAACAGCAATTTGATATTTTATCATTCACTGCAAGCCTGAGGGTTGTCAGCCCACAAAAGCCATGCCACTAACCCTGCTATGGATACAACTGCACAGCTCTCCAAGCACATGGCTCGGCAAGATGAGCTGACCTAGCACCTCTAGTAACCTGTCCTTCCTCCTGCTTGCCCGGACCCTAGCTGCAGAGTCCTGTTCCCTTGGTACTCCTACCCTAGTGTCCATCGATCCTTGGGAGAGCTGATACAGCAGAAGATTTGTCCCTTTTTTTTTTTTTTTTACTGGCTTAGTTTTCTGCTGGCTTAGTAAATTGGTATGTCCTGCGGAGGGATCAGACAAGCACCAGACCTGTAAAGGTACGAGAGAAGCGGCTGGACCACGTGGCCAGGGATGGGAGCAGGGGTGGATGAAGGAAACTGCCCCTTTTCGGTAGCAGCGAGCTGTTCGATTGACTAAGCTGTCTCAGCAGACCAAACCCTTGGAGAAGATACAGTTATTAGCGTGAAAGTGCTTAGGCTGGCACAGTTTTTTCCTATCTAGAAGGTAAATAAAGAAATACCAGCACAAGGCATTTTATACTCACGTAACTGTGTCCGCATGATGGATTGCACTGACATAAATAAAATCAGTGGCAAACAAAACCCCCCACATCCCCTAAGTGATGTATTTAAAAATAAAAAAATGGTGTAGAACAAGTCTCCAACCTTCAGTTATGAGATGTGCATAATTTCTGTTCAGAAGATAGACCACTACACACGAAACAACATTAGACACAAAATAAATTATGGATTTAAAATGCTACATCTAGGAATATAAAGATTTTTTTAAAAATTTCAAATGTAATCCCGTATTTCAAATCTAAATAAGATAACTATACAGCTCCACCGATTACTTGGATATTTTAAACAGTTTACATTCATCAGGGACAACAGCACTTTGGTTTACATAATTAGGTTAATATGAGCAATGAAACATTTCTCTCCCTCACATTACATCAAAGTGAAATACATTTAGAATATATATATATATATACACTGCCAAGCTGTTCCAATAAGTGCATTCCATATATGCGTAAGAGTAGCTCTCGCAATAGCTACATCAGTTGTAGGTCTTTCATAGAACTAAATTAAACCACTTAAAAAAAAGCTTGTTCTGATTCTTTCACGCCTGACCCATTTCTGATTAATCACATGGATCCTCTGCAGAACATAGCCAAGTGCAAACAGCAAGCCTGACTTGGTACTGTGGCAAGCCCACTTACCAGATTGCGCAGCATGCCCTGGATTAATGAGGAAATGCTTATTTTAGTTTGTCTCCCCATCTTTATAAGTCAGACTCAAAACAACAATAAGCTTGAGAACTACTGAACTGTAGTTCAAGACATGCAACGGCAGTTAGAAAACATTTAAAAGCAACCAACCTGACAATCAAACAATTATTTTACATAACTTTAAAGAATCTGCAACTCAACCTCTGCAATTTATAAACAGCATTGCCTCCTAGAGAAAGAAGTACTTACTCCTAGATATTCTTGCAAAGCATTTATCCAGCGCCTGCATCTGACTTAAGTATGTGTTGTTGGACAGGATGAAGAAATCTCCTCCCAGCAAGATATTTCACTATCATATTGTTATTTTTTATTAGCTTAAATTAGCTTGTGAGCAGCACATGAATTACCATGGACTATACCTGCCAAACTTGCCTAGAAGAAAGTAAATGGTTGGATAAATAAACAACTGAACATGGTTTCAGAGGATAAAGTTCCCAACCTGATGCATAATCATTAAAGATATTACAGATTATTACGTTATTTAAAAAAGCAGACATCCAACGGTATGATTTCCGATTTAATTACTATCTGGGAGATGAAAACATAGCCTTCATCACTGTCCTCTGGTAGGCTAAGAGTTTTGAGAAGTTAATGTATTCATTTAATCTCATTTTTGCAAATCTGCAAATGTGCCTGTGTTGAGCTTGGTAATACAATACCAAAGCTCAAACAAGGAGCACATTAGCTGCTAAAAATACTATCACTTCCTTGCCAGAAGCTTTACAAACTAAACATGATTGCACTTTTTCTGAATCCCAGTCCTGCAAGGTGCCAAGCATCCCTGTGGGGAAGTGAACTGAGGGACACAGAAGACACTTGCTCACTTGCGGTACTGGACGTTTAGTGAAGGATTTTGAAAATAGTGTTTTATCTCCCTGGGATGAATTTTCCAACACAGTGATTTCATTGCACCCCTTCCACTCAACTCAGCAGGAAATGGGCAGCTGAATCCCTTTGCATTGTTCAGAAAATCTTCAGCATGAGTCATTTTGGTAGTGACTCCTCTGTGACCTGTGGCCTTACTCTTCCAGCTCTGGAGAGGAAATCAGTCAGTGCGTCCTGCTCGGTGCTGCGTGTGAACAGAGACCTAGACTAAACTTTCCAAAAGGCCCTGGAGGAGTTCTGCATGCTCCCTCAGACCCATTAAAATACCTCCAACCCTTGTACATAAAGAACCTTTTCTACTTGCTTTGACCATCTGAGAAAACAGCGTCATAAACAAAAGGAAGGTCAACCCAGATCTTGTTAGATGTCGAACACTTTCAGCTCCCACTGAAGAAAAGAGGGAACAGAGCACTCAACACCTGCAGGACTACCCATTGAAGGCCACATCCTAAGGGATTAACAACAACCAGGAAGACAATATAATCACCTGTCACAAATTATGCAATCCAAAGCATACAGCTTAAACACAGTTCCCCTTTTGGGAGTAGCCAAAGGAAAAAAAAAAAAATCAGCAGATAAAAACATTTACTTTTGCCAGTAAAAATTAAGTTACAGACACCCTTGTTCTCAGGGCAAAATAAACTTAAAAATATCTTAAAACAGTGAAAAAATACGAGAAAATTTTATTTAAAAATATATGTACTCCTTACTCCAAATTTCTTTGTACAGAAAGGATTTTTTGAAAAAGAAAAAAAATAACCACAAACTAAATGCATATTCAGAGTATGCACTTTCTACAGCGTATTTGGTAGAAGCATTATTTCTGTAAAACTGAGCGAGAGGAAGTTAGTTATTCAGCTTTCATTTGTTCCCTGACATCAGAAGGCAACGTTTCAAACAAGGTGTCCTCTACAGTGAAACCAGTCCGCTTCAGAGATCTACATTCACCAAGTTCAGCTGGGAGAATTTCAAAGTGATTGCCTTTAATATCCAAGTGGGAGAGAAAGACCAAATTACCAATTTTAGGTGAAAGGACTGACAAGTTATTTTTCCCAATTTTCAGAGTCTTAAGTTTTTTGCAAAAGTATAGTTCATCTGGCACACTCTCTACTTTGTTGCAAGTAATGGAAAAGTACTGTAAACTCTGCAGAACTCCTATTTCAGGTGGGATAAAGCGAATGTCATTGTAAGACAAATCCAAATATCTGATTTTGTTGCATAGGAATAAGTGGGATGGAAGAACCTCTATTTTGTTATGGCTGAAGGAAAGCCGTTCGAGACTAGTGAGTTTCTTTATATGCTCTGGGATGTATGTGATACTGTTGTACCACAGCTTTAAGATTGTCAGTTTTCTCAGATGTTGAAAACTTACTATTTCTTCAATTGATTTGAGGTTGTTTTCCTTTAAATCCAATTCCTGAAGACTGAGAAGGCTGAAGACCGCATGAGGTATACGCTCCAAATCACAGTGAACCAATTCGAGCTGTGTCAAGTTGACCATCTTCTTCAGGTTGTTGAGCATCACTAGCTTAGTGCCATCGTTATGGATGCACAATTTTTGAAGGTGACTTGAAACATCGACTGCAGATTGTGGGATTTTGGACAAATTACTTTTTATGTAAAGAACTTTAAGGCTTTTAAGTTCCCGAAAAGACTCCAATGTAATGTTTTTGGAAATATCGTGACTTAGGGAGCCAATTAAATAGAGCTCTTCCAAATTTCTGAGGCCATACATCCAGTGTGGAAGTTCTCTGATGTCATCAAACTTGACGCTCAAGATCTTGAGATTCTCCTTCAGAAAGGCCAAGGCGGCGCTGTGGATCTTCACAGAACATTGGTGCAATGAGAGCTCCTGGAGATTGTCCAACTGTGCAATGGTTGCTGGTATCATTACATTATTAATAATTTCAAGTTTTAAAGACTGCAGCTCAGTAATTTCAAAAACTGTGTCTGGTAGTCCAGAGAGCATGAAAAGCTGTAGCTCCAAATGGCTATGGGAGTTCGTCTGTAGCCTCTGTCTCAGTTTATCTGCAGTCCACTCGTTGTTTAAGTTCAGCTGTTTCAGCTTATTTTCACTAACTTCAGACAGGAAGACAGCAAATCTCTTGGAATAGAGAGGATCATATTGATCTATCATATGAAGCATAAAAGCAAAGTCATTCTTGACATCTGGGATATCATCAATTCCTGTCTCTTGCCGAACATATTCAAAGGAATACTCTTTCAGCGAGCGATAGAACAACCAGTATAAAGTATAAAGGCATGTAAGGCCATAGATGCTTACAAAGCACAGGTAGCAGTAGGAGAGCTTAGAGAATAGATGTGCCATCGTGTGATTACAGCAAAAATTCTTGTATCCTGTCATGTCTTCTATATCAACATTACAGACTACTGTAAAATTAACTTCTGAGACAAGTGCTGTGTTGTAAGCAATAATAATAAGGAATTTAATTACCTTAAGTACAGTCTGGCGAACATACATGACATAGAGTATATCACCCTCCTCAACATGCAGTCTAAATTTCTTCACCTTTTCGAACAGTGCTTTGGCCTGTTCACCTTCTTTCTTGTCTAATGCCCCAGGTGTTCCCTTATCGACAACCAGCTTCTCAGGGATTGATTTTAAAGACTGTGTCTTGACCAAAGTGCCTTCAGTGCTTGGCTGGATAGTATTAGACTTGTTTATGTTGTTCTTCCTGTTATCTTTCTCTTCAGAGTCTTCTCCTGACACTTCGGATAAGGCTCTTGTTGTCCAGGGAGAATCAAAACATTTCCCAAGTATTGAAATGAAGTGTTCGATTTTGGAGCTCGATCCAGGGAATTTGAACCAAAAGTTACTACACAGCATGAAGACCAGTGTGTGTATAAGGACGAGGTAAGGGAAGTACTTGGCATACCAGTGTAGGGCACGTTCATAGCACACCTGATTTATAAAGCTGTATTGCTGAAGGTCCAAATCAGTCTTCAGTCCTTTCATTTCAACTGTAGCTGGAGGGGTGGATGGCTTGGGTGGAGGAAGAGGGGTTGTATCTGGGATTGCGCTAAACACATTTGAACTATTAGATTGGTTCTGGCAAGGCTGCACACGCTTTGGAAGGCATATTATCTTGTCTTGCATGACCTGAAACACACAAAAAGATATCTTTTAAACTGATGTACAAACATGGTGGCAGTACCACTGGGTAGCTGTCCCTGGAGTTCCTACAGCTGTCAGGCATTCCTCCCCATAGCCTGGCACTTGGTCTCACAGTCTGTGCTATTATTATTATTATTAGTAGTAGTCCCAACAAGATACTTGTTCTATATGCCCAGAACTAGGTAACTCCTTTTCATCAATGGTTAGCTTTCCATAATTTGGATAAGAGGGCATTGGGATAATCCAGAAAAAGCAAAAGTACGGGTAATGCTTCCAGAAAAGACCAGGGATCTCCTGCACTGCTCTCCCCAGAGACAGACTGTTCTTGCTGGGTATATTCTCCCTGGCAAAGTGCTACACAGTGTTCAGAGAGAGCTTAGGCTTGAAAGCAGCGTAACTGCATTCATGTGGCTTTACACTTAAACTGTGATGTCTATCACACCCAAAATGGCTGACAAAGAGCCAACGTGGGCCTATCTATGCTGGGACACTGTTTATCTTCAGTCTTAATAAGGTCAGATAATGATACTCGAGAGTCGATGGCATTTTATACGTGTACGTGCATGGATATCATTTTTATTCAGTGTCTCATACAGAGAGAGTTCTCATACCACACACCTGTGGGAACAAAGTACCTCTGTCCTCGAGTCTGTCTATAATGCAAAAAAGAGCAACTTCCTTAATTTGGGCTGGCCATTCACGTTAGTAAAGTCAGGTGAGATTGCTTTTAGGGACTAAACACCTTTGGTTTAACTTGGGATAACAGCCTGAGTTCAGTGCCATGCTCCCTAGAGGTCTGAATTTACCATACTAACCTGTGTGACAAACCAAGGAGCTCTGTTATGTACCCTGAATGGCTAACTGGGATTAGCCCAAACTAAGAGTGTGCCTTCTACTGTAGCGTGGATGTATCCTTTGACATCATGGTTGTTGAAAGCACTAAAAATAGGGTATGCAACAAGAGGTTCCAAACACAGATCCTCCTTGACAATCTGCCCTGGTGCAGGGAAGTGCTGAAATGAGACCACGTGTCTTTAACCATAACTGTTGAAACTTCAGAAACTCCTACTGTTAATCTCTGTCTGTAAATGCTATTCTGATATTTCTTACGCTGCCATTCCTTACATTCTGGATTCATGCCTCTGGTAATAAGTTGGAACAAAAAAATCCTGCCTGTCATTTGAAGTGTTTCCATGCATTATTCTCCAGTGTGCTTCATCCAATCAAGCAGGTAAATTTAAAAACAACAGAAACTCTACTTCATGTGCTTAAGCAAACACTTAGCTACTGATGCAAAATACAGCACTGTACAGAGAGCGTTTTAAACATGGACATCCTATCTTTTCAACTGAAAATATTTGAAATGGTGAATACAGGCAAAACCACAGTTGATTTCACATGAAATTTGGGACATTGTATGTGAAAATCTTAGGCCACATAAGTGAGCAAATCCTCCTGAAACAAGAGCTCTGTCAACATGTCCCCTTAGCTCCATTTCTGAGTCATGCCAAAAAATGAGACCCATCTTTGAGCTAGTACTATAACTTTCTGCTTTTGTGGAGTCCATCCCAAACAGTACTTTCCGTTTCTTTTCAGCTTTTGGCTCTTCAGCAAGATTTAGCTACAGTGAGTGACAGTAATGTCAATTGTTTATGTGTAAGCATCTTCAGAGATGCTTTGGAATGGAGGAGGCATAATATTAGTTGTGGGTGGCGTTAATAAAATAAGCACACGTATTTCAAATCTCTTTGAAAAATAAAGGCAAAAAGTATTAACATTTGCCAAATAAACAGAAATCGCAGAATTACATTTTTTCAAGCTTCTAAGCAAAAAAGTGGTAACATGTAAGAACTTAATCTGATCATCTGTTTTGTTATGCAGAATTGTGGTGAAAACAGGCATCCAGGCACAAGCCAAAGCAACAGCTCTTATCTGAGCTGGCACCACTCCACTGACTCTAGTGAAGCTCTGCTGATTTACAGCTGCAGCAAGTCTGGTCTGTGTTATTTGATGTTTCTGCCTAAACGGCTTTAATCCTGGGACCAGCAAATTTTTGCTTTGTTCACTGCAAATTCAAGAGATAAACAACCCGTGACACCATCCTCGTGAGGACCATCCTCGTTTGTTGCTCTCTCAGCACCCCTGGGAGCACCCGCCTCACCTCCTCCTCGGCTGATTTACCTGCAGCGTGCACCCAAACACACCGATCATCAGCATGGCAACGGAGAGATAGTCCGTGAACACATCCCACCAGGGCTTCAGCACCCTGAACGCCGGCTGCTGCTCCGAGAACTGGCGAAACTCGGTCACGGGAATCATCCTCCTAGAAAAGAGCAAGGCCAGCAGCTCAGCCTCCTGGAACGAGCGAGAAAGTTCTTCCAAGAGGTTTGAAACAACCTGCTCTGGACATGAGACGCCCAGGATGTGGCACAGAGTCCCCCGCCGACAAATCTGCCCTGCACTGACTCCCACCCCACCCGACAGGTCGACACGGCCTTCTGAACCCTGCCAGCTTCACGCGTGCCAGCCTTGATCTCGAAGGCCTGGCCAGAGCAGTTATCCAGCGCTCAGATTTCACAGGCCCTTTTAGCTATCGCGTTTCCTTCACTTCCGTTGTATTCATAGTGGTTTCTGGGATGCTCTTAAATATTTGTGCGCATACTCACTACAGTTTTAAATCTACTATCCTTTGAGTGCAAGTTGCTAAAGTGCTTTAGCTAACCAGAACTACAGGCACTACGGGCAGATCAAGGGCTTTATCTTCACCTCAGATGTCTAGGCTTACATCATCACCTCCTCTGAAAAAACAGCTACCGCACGAGCATGTACAGACAAAGCCACTGATTTGAAACCCTACAGTGAGTTGTGTAAGTGAATCCCTGAGATCAAACCGGTACTGAAACTCCCCAGTAAGTTACAATGGAAAGATAAATCCACATGGGAACGTAACAAAAATACTCCCAAGGACAATTTACAAAAAATGTCCTTTAACTAATACTGAAAATGCTCACCACAATCAGCTCATATTTTAAGAGCTTACAGTCTGGAACCCATTGGCGTGGTTCTGGTGCCACCCAGCAGCGCACGTGCTGATGCACTTTCCGGGGGCACTCAGCTCATCCAGAGCCAGGGAGGCAGGCCGGGAAGGACGCAGCCCCAGCTGCAATCGTACGGCCATCTCATGAATGGATGGCCGACTCCCACTGCACCGGCCCTACTTGAGCGAAAAGATGCCCAGCTTGACACCTCCTCAGGGACCACTGGGTCTCTGCTCGCCCCGCAGCTCCTCAGGAGCTGCCCCAGTCCCCAAAAGCAGCAGCACGCACAAGGTGACACCTGTAAATGACCTTGGGCTAATAGCTGGGCTGGGGCTTTGTTCCCTTTAGTGGTCACTGTTTGCATAGTGTGACTCCTCATTAGTGGAGCACACATGCTATTACCCTGGTTAATGGCCCAAGCGGGGAGACCTGCGTACAGGTGGCCTCCCCGAGCCATGCCAGCAGGTCTGCAGTGCAGTGCCAGAGTCTGCTTGCCACTTACGTTTTCCTTTATTGTTAAAAAAAAACTGTTACTGAAGAGTGGCAGTAGTACCGCACATAATAACGGTAAATAAACCAGCAATGTCTAATGACAGGCTACTTTTTTTTTTTTTTTTTAAACTTCAGAAGAGAAGACATTCACAAGAAGCTTTAAATGGAGATTGGACATGAAGAAGTGGGATAACCATTTTCCGAGATTCTCTGGAGAAATGCTATTGCTTCTTCCTTTGCTGCACCAGCAATAAAGAAAAAACACTGGAAAGAAATGCAGAGGAGCCCGGGCTTGCTGGTACTGCTGTAACTGCACGACAAACAGAGCTACACAAAATTGCATCGTCTTCATCTCCCTCTTCCCCAGCGCTCCTTTCACGCTCTCGCCTGTCCAGTGATCAGAAGGACATCCACTGGCAATGGCTTCAGAGGCCGCAGTGGAGACACAGCAGGTCCACGTGGCTCAGGCAACCCTGACAAACCCCTCAACAAAGGGATTCCATCAATCTTTACCTTCATTTAAACAAATCAAACCAGAGGTGGTAAAAAGTCCTACTGCAGCCCAAAGAGCCTTCTCTGGGGCAGCACAGGTCCCTACCTCCTCTTAGAACATGCAGACAAAAGAAATGAGTTCAAAATTTCAGCTGGTGAAAACTAAGACAGCATGACTGATTTCAGTTCGCCCACATTCAAAATGCTATTTAATGGCACAATTCACGGTACCCAAAATGTGAAATCTGACAGGTTAAATACTCTTCTAACCTACCCTAGGAAACTTTGAATTCTAGATATTGGACTAACTTTTCCAATTAAAACCAGAATTTGTTCTTTTTTTCCCCTCTCGCCTGTATTTCTAACAATCCTCAATCTCTAGAGAAAAGAAAACTGTACATGAGAGAAATCATCTGGCATTCTGCTACCAGTAGGAAATCAAAAAGGAACTCGGATTAAAGAGAGTTGTACTGGCTCGTTGAACAGCGCTGCAGAAAAGAGCTGAGGGTCTGCCAGATGAAAAACAAAAACTACACCAACAAAAAGGAAGGGGAGAGAAACCAGTAGATTTTTATAATTATTTTAAAATTTCTAGGAAATAAAGAAGAGTCAAAGAGTGAAAGCAAATATGTGACAATAAGATGAAATGCTGGAATCCAGGAAGATGTGCAAAGAATACCTGAATTCCCCTGAAAAGGAAAAGGAAGGTCAAATACAGTACCCTGAAGGAATGTGCAAAGACTTGAAGATAATAAACAGATAGGGCTTTTGCTGGAAATAGAGATGTGGAAAAGCATGAAAAAAAAAAAGTCAGGTCCAAACTCTTAGCTGATGTAAACAGGAACAGTTTCCAGCCAAATAATCAGATATTTACTCCTGCAGAAATCTAACCACAGAAATCAGCTCATGCATGTGCAGTGAGGAACATGGCACAACAACTTAACGAGACCTGAAAGAGCTGAGGAGAATAAACAGGTCCAAGTGGGAAAGGAAAGCACTGGACACAAATTAGACTTAATAAATGAGAGATTAAATCAGAGGATGACTCTGAAATGGCCGTGCCACAAAGCGGCCCCAGAGCAATTGGCCTTCACCAGGGGAAATGCGGGGAAGCGGTGGGGATGCATGCTGCAGAAGGTAAAGGAAGTTAATTAATTAGCTGCCTGGTGCTGGCGGGCTGGCGGTGCGGGGCGGGCAGGGCTGCCGGCGGGGTCTGCGGCCATGCCGGGCTTTGTGCTCCGAGGGACCGCTGCCGCCGTGCCAGCAGCCGGACAGAGAAGGCCGACAGACGCGGCCTCCAGCTGCGGCCGCACTGCCTCCCCCGGCAATGCCGACGGACGCACCAGGCCCTGCCGCCGCAGCACTGGTCGCTGCCTGAGCTCCCCGCCTCGGCCTGCGCTCATGGCACCTGGGGAGATGCTGCACGGCCACGAGCTACGGACGCGTTAATACTCACGGCTGTGCACCTCCCGTACAGCCCTGAATAATAAACGCTCTTGGCTCCTTGCGGCTCCCCGCGCTCCAGCTATTGCTAGGTGACTGTTGCTATTTTTAAGTAGATTCTTTTGGAGCAGCTTAACTCATTTTAGGCGGTGTAACTCTGAATGGACACGCTTCCGCAGTGGGTGAAGGGGGACCGCGCTGCTGGAGCGCTGCGGCACCGGGGCAAACCCTGCACCGGCCGCAGCCTGCCCTGCTCATCTCTCAGGCACGTTTCTGGAGGCACGGTGATTAGAAAAGGCGCACGTAGTGAAACTGAGAGAGACAACCGGACGTCCCTGCCTTTATTCCACCTCTTTGTGCAGGTCTGCCAGCGCTGAGACCCCAGCAGGGCACAGCGGGGTGGCCGTGGGTAGTCACCTGCTGTCCCTCCCTGGCTGTCCCCACGAAGGGAAGGACGACCTCCAGGCTGCCGAGAAGGCTGCTGAGCAGCGAGGCCTGCTGCCACCAGCCAGGCTGCGTCCCAGCTACCACATCCTTGCTGAGCAAAGCCCGAAGACATGCCCCAGCTTTGGGCGCAACCCAACCACTCTGACAGAATGGCGGCGGCGCGGCTGCTTGCTGTGCCGTACGTGGGAGACCTGCCGTTGCACCAAACCTCCTCGGAGGGAGGACCGGCACTGCCGCCTCCTGAAGGTGGCCACAAAGGCTCAGCTCAGCCCTGGGTGCTGCGGCCGCAGCCCTGAGCCGCTGCCAGAGACTGGGGTTTCTGCAAGAGAAAGTTCAGACTGGGACCGTGCAGTCCTTCGCATCAGAGATCTGTGAAGAGGAGAAAGTGTTGGGCTGGGTAAAACCGGCTCTCCTCGCTGTTTTAAATATATTGCATGTGTTAGGATAAATTATGGAATGCCTTTTGGGAATACTGCTGCAAGTAAGTCTCTGGGCTGGTTCCCATACATGATTTACAGCATATTCATCTTCATTAAAGGAACAGAGCACAGCACATATTTAACAGAGGCTGCAGCAATTACAGAAAGCAACATGCTCGTGACTTGGTGGTGGGGACCCGCCAAGCCTCGGGGCACACAGGACCGGCACCGCGCATCCCCAGCACCCCACAGCTGGCTGTAAGTGGTCATTACTCCACAGAAATACCGCCAAGTCACTTTTCAGCTGGCACCAAAAATTGTTCTAACCACTTCTGGAAACAAGCTTAGGGGAACAGCACTGGACTATGCACGTTACAAAACTTGCTGTCTTTTTATTTCAAACTTTCCAGATCCCCATGCACCAAAATTTGGCCTGTGTATTGGGGATGCATTTTTTACTGCACTGTAAACAGCTGCCCACAGCTGGCTAATTTTAATTTATAAACCTTGGAAATTGTGGTTTTGCACGTGCCTGCTGATAGTGGCAGCAACGAGGGCTGAACCTTGTCTCCAGCACTTGCCCAGGAGCCCCTCACAGCTCCTGGCACTGCTCATGCTGGCACCGCAGCCACAGAGAACGAACCCGCTCCACTTTGTCACCGGGAGGGGACCAAAAGTGGGCCCAGGGATGAGACACCCAGTCTGGAAAACAGATGAGACTAAGGGAGAAATAAGATGATAAGGCCTGGAATTAGCAACTCCTAATTCCCAAGGGTTTGATGCTGCACCCTTATCTGAGTTCTCACACAAACTGTACGTGTGGCGGAATGATGTCTGAACTACCCTGACACTCAGTTTTGGTAATTACCTTGCTATGTTTGCACTAACCAAAATGTCTAGCATTTGGTCTGTTCCCATGTAACATACAGTGATACCTCTACTAGTAACTCCTCCCTGGTTTTGAAGCATTTCTGGAGACCAGTTTCCCCTGTTAGGCTCTACAGCCTCTGATGTTTCCTGTAAAATAAAATAAAAACTGTCAATTGTTTTTTGTTGTTGGAAAAACTA
Organism: Anseranas semipalmata; assembly: GCA_013399115.1. Taxonomy (NCBI): domain Eukaryota; kingdom Metazoa; phylum Chordata; class Aves; order Anseriformes; family Anseranatidae; genus Anseranas; species Anseranas semipalmata. Next base: position 391,055 of record VXAA01006069.1, read on the forward strand.
CTTTGAAAGCTGTCTATTTGGAAGTATGGCAAAAAGGTCTCGCATGTTGCCATTTCTTCAAATATGATGGGCTACTTTTTGTTCTGTTGATTATAGCAGAGGTTTTCATAGGAAGAAATGCCATCATTTGGAAGAAATACAAACAAACGATCCTGTTGCTCAAACATAAATCCCACATTAAGGAACTGGAAAGTCATTAAAAACAATCCATTTGCATCCAAACAAGTTATTTTTAAAAGACCATGTGTTTACTGTACTGTCAAACAAACTACTTGAAATTCGTCTTCTCAGGGCCCAGGCTGGCAAGGTAATGTGGCCAGAAGGAAGGACGGAGTGTGAGTCAGGACTGCCGTCGGGACTCGGCCATGGGCTCCCTGCCTTGGACATGCCACATCGCCCTGCCGTGCCTCCAGCCGCAAACAGAAAGGTGCCTGCTTCCTCTACTGCCTTCGGTGGGAGGGATGAATGAGATGAATACAAAATCACAATATATTACTTTTTCCAGTTCTCTGCAAGCGATTGAGTCTGAACTGATAGCAAGCCAAAACTTCTCTGCAAAGCCATTGGAGCTGACTTGGTACTATGTGTAACCAGAGCTGGCGTTAGGCTGCAACGTGGGGAGCGGACAAAACCCAGCCAGCCCGTAGGACGCGTTATTGCAGCACTCGCGGTTTGGTGGCCCTGAAACCCGCGCCCTGCCTGACGCCTGCAGCCAGCGTCACGGCTTCAGAGGTGGCAGCGACCGCCCCGGCTCTGCCGCGGTGCCTGGGGAGCCGCTCCCAGCCCTGCATCCAGAGCTCGGAGCAGACGCGAAGGATGTAATGAGGAAGCGACTTCAATAAATTGCGTGTCAAAGTATATGCTGCGATTTCCACCTACGCATCCAGTAAGTGCCGCCTTGGCGACAGCATCCCATACAATAACTCTGTTGTTTTAATTGAGCCATGGTCCTTTTTCATGCGTTACACACCAAAAATACTTCCTATTGTCAGCAGCTCTTTGACTTCTATTTGGTTGGACTGAAGACAAAAAAATGTCCAGGGCCAGATTCTGCCAGATAAAATCTCAGTGGAATCAATGGCAGCTCTCTTTGTACCATAGCACTGTGTGGAGATTCGTCTTGCTGAACTATTTGTCCAAATTTAAAGAAAAGTGAACTCTACACATTTCCATGTCAAAGACTACTTCAAAGGCAATATTCTCCACTTTTCGTCTTTGAGAATCACATTCCTAGTTTATCAGGGCTATCATTCAAGCTGAGGGCCCTCTTTCCAGAGCTGCAAAATGTTCTTAAAGTGAGTGAAAACCTTTAACACCAAACTCAAGAGCAAGAAACTATCCAGAAAGTACTATTTTAGTAGTGCTGAAACACATCTAAATGACTGAGGAAAGTAAATGCAGTTCAAGCTTTAATTGAAGTTACACCAGGCTTTCCACAAACATTTACTGATATACTCAGACAACGAAGACAGGAACAATGTCATAGGATAGACAATATTACATAAACTAGCGCCAGTCATTGTCAAAGGAATATTCAGGGACCCCGGGCTAAAACAAGTGTTCATAATAATAATAAAAAAATGCTCAGATGATTTAATTAAAAGTTAATTCCTAATTGGGACAGGAAGCACAAAGGGTCCATTCTGAGTCTAAGCAGCTCAACCATCTGCAAAGTTAGTTAAAAACTTTTTATGCAGCAATTGAGCCAAAAACATTAAAGAAATGCTGCTTTCACGATCTGTGAGACTACCTCACATAAAGGATCTTTTCTGCTCCTGCTCACATGCTACACAAGAGAGCTTTCTAAACTTTGCAATAGTCTCGTAAAACACGAATCCCAAACAGCCCAAATAAACATGCGGGTATTCTCAGCCTGAAACACAGCTGATGCATTTTCCTGCCCCCAAACCATCCTTTGTGATAAAAGTCCCCAACAATGAAAACACAGCTCAGTCTCACCCGCGCTCCTGAAAAAATGGAAAGACTAACGTATAGAAATTCAGGCACGTAAGATGGGTACGATCCACGCACACTCAAAGAGAAGCATGAACAGCTACGAAACCTGAATTGCTACTCATGCAGGAAGACTTTTAAAGATCATAAACCTCAGATTTGGAACACCCGAGCTATCTGCCTGAATTCTTTACTGGGCATTTTCAGCGCAGCGTCCAGCCGTGGCCCGCTGAAGAGGGATTAGCTTGAAACCCGCTACATCAGAAAGCCTGCTGCTGCTCCACAGAACGAAAGGCTGGGTGCGTTAAGCCTGAGCTCTGTGAGATCAAAGCCATCGCGCGGGGCTCTGACCAGGCCACAGCAGGCGGGGCCTTTTCTGACGATACCGTCCGTGAACATCCACCTTGCTCTAGGAGCTTGCACGAAAACAATCCACCACTGGAACTACTGATCCAGCATCCACACCGGCTGGCAAATAAGAGGAGACAGCTGACAGTGCTCTCTCAGAATACCGAAACCGCCTCCTCACAGCAGAGCGACGTGCGCGTAGCAGCGCCTCGTCCTGCCGTGGGCCGGGGCAGTGCCTGACCTGCGCTCTGCTCCGCTGCGAGCTCCCGAGCAGGCGAGTAATCCAGGCTCCTACACCTCGTTTCCGATGGTGAGCAAGTAAAATTGGAAGTGTTCTCAGCATGATAGCAGCCTTATTGCTGGCTTGTTGAATTTCGGATTCCCATCAATACAAAACCACTGTGTGCTATCGCCACTGAAGGGAAACGTGGGCTAGTGTCTCACTGTTTTCAGCAGAGCATCGCCTCGTCCAGAATTTGAAGTTGGTATAAAAGGCTGGATGCTGCTTGCTCAGAGTCAGTGGAAAGGCTGAAAGTTCGCTCTGGCAGTGGGAGAAATAGGTCTTTAACGCCGCTCTGCAGGAGCAGGCTTTGCCGCCCGCGCTGGCTCAGGCCCGGGGAGCTGCACCTCAGGCTGGCGGCAGCAGCTTTCCAGGAGAGCGGCGGCATGCTGCCCTGCAGGGGGGCATTTGTTTCACCTCAAAACACCAAGAAGTAGGCCCTGCATGTTACTACCAAGCTTATCTGAGCTAACTCAAAGCCAAGAAGAACCCTGCACTCCAGCTTAAAGCTGGATTCTCCCAAACGATCAGAAGATGTGCAAAGCACATACATGGCACCATCCTACCTATCCGATCAGACACTCGACTGCGAAACAGCCCTTCATGGGAGATGGAAATGATCGACGCAATGTCCACACTGGAAAAAATGCAGAAAAAAGTCACTATCCCGATGCAAGCATAAGACCGTCCGGATGATACAGTTAGAAGGTCTGCCCTGTGCCCAACCACCAGGCACTGACACGCAAGAGAAGCGCAGCACAGGAGGGCTGAGCTGGGGCCGCCAGGCTCACAGGCAGCTCCAAGAGGCTTCGCCCGCCTGGGCACGGGGAGACGGCAGTGCCCGCCCTCTGCTACAGCGGGAAGTAACAGGGCAAATGGCATGGTCGCATCTGCCCGAGTGAGCCAAACCTCCTGTCTTCTTCGAGGGGAGGAGCTCTCAGAAACACAGAACCCAACCAAAGTCGCTGTACTACAGCAGCTTGAGTTTGCACCACAGCTTCGTCACACAGAATCCCCGGGCACACAGCTTGAGGATGAAGAAGAAAGAAAAGTTTCTGTTATGTTGAACATGTGAAATCCAACACTGGGTAACATTCTCCTGACAAATCATTTTGGAAGGAGAACGGCTTCTTGCTGTACTAAATATGTTTTTTTGGGGAAGTATTTTGGGGTTCCTTTCTTTTTTCCCCGATGTATGTTGCCTCTTCAGGTGTTTTTAACACACAGCCCCCTCTGCTGCCCTTCGCAGCTCCTTTGCAGCAAGGACAGGATTTTTTCACTCAATTTTCTCAAGGTGAAAAAAAAAACCAACTGTAAAACTAAAACTCCAGCTCCTGTTATTGTGAATTGTTTGGAGTATCATTGGAGATTTTTCACTTCCTGCAGCATTCAAAGAGACTTGGGCTGGGAAATGCCGTTCTGGCAATGAATAGGGGCCGCTTGAATCAGTGGACAATCAGGGGAACTGCTGCTCCCAACAATCCCCGGCCCGTTTCGTTCCGTCAGACCCTGCGGTCACTCGGGCACGAGGGCAACCGCAACATCGCTCAACGCTCCCACCGCCAGCCGCGGCGCTGCCCTGCTCACAGGCAGAGCCCCCACCGGGGGCTCCAGCCCCAGGCAGCAACAGGATCAGTGCAATGCGGGCCTGGCCGCCTGCTAGCGCCAAGCACTGAAGCAAGGAACTTTTGTGGAGTTCAGGAGTCTCTGACGCTGTTCTTCTGACAGCCAGCACTGGCCACGTCCAATGCCGGGCACACAAAGTAATAGATTTTTAGAGTTTCCATCAAAAAGTTTCTTCTTAAAACTTATTCCAAGAGTAAACAGTAAAAAAACATAAAAACATCCACAGAATGGCGTATTACTGCAAAACCTACAGTGGGGCCTGTTACTACCCGGGCTGGAGGAAAACGGCATCACGGCTGCCACACATTTTAGCAAACTCAGAGTGCAACTGGAAAAGGAAATGATTCAGAAACCACAGGTGCTCCGCGCGGGCGGCTGCGCCTCGCTGGCAGCCCTGGGCATGGGCGAGACGGCCGGAACCCACGGCCAGGTTACGATGAGGGACCGGCTCCGAACGGCGCTCGCCCTGGCTCTGGAGGCTGAGCCGTGCTGCGGGGGCAAGCGGCGTTTCCAGGGGAAGAACAAGAACGGGCCCAGGGGAGGCACCGCTGCCCCCTGACTGCTTCCATCGTGCCTAAAGGAAAAGTAAGAGCAGCTCTAAAATACCGGGCGGGAGGGGAAACGTGCCCCTCGGCTGAACTGGGAAGGCGTTTTCCCGTATTCCCCGCATGCCATCTTTTCTCCCACCACCTCGCAAAGCACCGTTCTGCCTCCACGGACTTTTCTACAGCATCGTGCCAGCCGGCAGCGCTCCTGGGAGCACTCGCGTACACGTGTGTGGTCAGGCCCTGCTGTTCATCAGTATGTCCTGCCTCGGAGAAAGTGGGAAAAAGGCCACCACTCACATATTTATTTCTGCAATCAGATTCTTTGCTTCTAAACATTTTCATCCTAATGAAATTCTAACAGATGCATTCGGCAGCCTTTCATAAGCCTCTCATTTTGCTCGGTCAACTCTTTCCAGCGAGCCGCACACACGGCACTTGTGAGCAACGAGCAGAGCCGCCCACCACGCCGCGGCACGGCTCGGCCGTTCCGAAGCCGGCCTAACACCAGCACGACCCCGCTCCGTGCCCCTCGGCACGCCGCAGCCCCGCGGCGCCGGCGGGCCCAGCCCGGCCGCCCGGAGCCGG
>VXAA01006069.1:397214-436432 GCA_013399115.1 Anseranas semipalmata
AGGGAAAGTCCTCGGCCTCAGCACAGCGCCCTGGAAAGACTACAAAGGGAGCGGGCTGTAAAGGGGCTGGCGTCGCATTAACGACAGAAAAGCGCCTCAGAGAGCGACAATTGAAAACACAAACTTCCAGCCCAGCAATTCAAAAAGCGCAGGCTGAAAAGTGCTGCTGAAAGGAACAGCGTGCTTGAAGGGACTTTTGTCCAGCATTTCCAGGAAAGATTCACATCTCTGGCAGAACTAAGAGACAGGACGCAGTCTGCAGCAGAGGGAGGTACTCACCCTCCAACGACTTGCCCTAGCCTTAGGGATAGCGTGTGTATCCCCTTAGGGACAGCACAAATATGTAAACACAAAGAAACGCAAATAGATAAACCCGATGGGGGGGAGTTAATGGAAACAAATACGCCATGAGACATCACAGCTGTTTTACAGCAGAAATACTAACTGGACAGGGATGTGGACCAAGGGGCTGCTGTGGGTAATTCCTGTACTTCCTGAGCCTTCTGCTTCAGGGGCTGCTGAGGGCAGGTGCAGGTTTTGGGAGTCACTGATGTGCTTTATAGCAGTGGAGGTTCAGCTCATCGTCCAACCAACGCGTTTGCTTAAGTGCTTTGCTGAGCAGAGCTGCTTCGCTCAGCTGAAGCCTCCGTCTGGGCTGTGTTTTCTGAGAGACCTCAAGAACCAAGGGGTCTGAAGCTGGCAGGAGCTGGCACAGCTCCCTCCTGGCCTAGAAGATTTCTGTAGTATCTCACCATTATGCAATTTTAATGGTTATCCCCAGGCATATCCCAGGGGGATATGGCAGAAGATTAAAACAGGATAAATAAGCAAGATCTCCATATGGACGAAAGCACTGGGTTTCTTTTTAGAGCTAAAGAAACTGTTACCATGACTGCTGCATTCATTTTCATTTTATTGGTTTCTTTCCATTACTCTTAACTCCTGGCAGCAGCTTAGAGAATCCCTCCCTGCCCTGGATGGTTTCTTCTTTCAGCCATCTGCAGTTGTTCTGTTCACCCTTTCGTCATCACTTAGTTCATTTAATCTTTTCTCATAAGTCAGTCCCTCCCGTTACCTAATCAGGTTGCTGCTTTTCCCTGAACTCCCTCTCAGTTGCCGATTTATTTTACAGTGACGTGGTGGCCTATAATCCTGCCATTGTTAACGTTTCCTGTTGTGGACTTTTGGGTTATTTTTGTTCGGAGTTGCTGCTGTACTATGGAGGATTGAGCTAAACTTCCTCAAGAAGAATAATTACAGGCAAGGTCACTGATACTGCAATAGAAAAGACAGTCCATGGATAATTACACCTGGCGGAGTGGAGGCTTAGCGTAGTTCTGCTGTGAGCTCTCAGTGGGAGAAGGCCCAAGTGTCACATCTGAAATTAAACACTCCATTGCTACTTGCAAAGAAATGTATCATTTATTTGAAAATTCCCACATTATTTTCTTTAAGGCCATCTAGGCAGTTGTAGTCTGAAGTCTTTTTGGGGTCTTTATTTTACTAAAAGTATTGTCTCTACCAAAATGAAACAGGATTCAACCAGTTAGAATCACACACTTAGGTTGGAAAAGACCTCCAGGATCAAGTCCATCCGTTAACCTAGCACTGCCAAATCTACCACTAAACAATGTCCCTAAGCTCTACATCTAAACATCTTTTGAATACCTTCAGGGATGGTAACTCAACCACTTCCCTGGGCAGCCTGTTCCAATGCCTCACAACCCTTTCAGTAAAGAAGTTTTTCCTAATATCCAACCTAAACCTCCCCTGGTGCAACTTTAGCCCATTCCCCCTCGTCCTATCACCGGACACGTGGGAGAAGAGACCAATCCCCACCTCGCTACAGCCTCCTTTAAGGTACCTGTAGAGAGCGATAAGGTCGCCCCTGAGCCTCCTCTTCTCCAGGCTAAACAACCCCAGCTCCCTCAGCCGCTCCTCGTAGGACTTGTTCTCCAGACCCCTCACCAGCTTCGTTGCCCTTCTCTGGACCCGCTCCAGCACCTCGATGTCCTTCCTGTAGTGAGGGGCCCAAAACTGAACACAGGACTCGAGGTGCGGCCTCACCAGAGCCGAGTACAAGGGGACAATCACTTCCCTAGTCCTGCTGGCCACACTGTTCCTGATACAAGCCAGGATGCTGNCTCGGCCCACCAGTCCAGCCTACCCAGATCTTCCTGCAGAGCCTTCCTACCCTCGAGCAGATCAACACATGCACCCAACTTGGTGTCGTCTGCAAATTTGCTGAGGGTGCACTCGATCCCCTCATCCAGATCACTGATAAAGGTATTGAAGAGAACTGGCCCCAGTACTGAGCCCTGAGGAGCACCACTTGGGAGCAGCCTCCACCTGGATTTAACTCTGTTCCCCACAACTCTTTGGGCCCAGCCACCCAGCCATTTTTTTACCCAGTGAAGCATACTCCCGTCCAAGCCCTGAGCAGTCAGTTTCTCCAGAAGAATGCTGTGGGAAACAGTTGTACGACTGCAAGTTTTTGCATGCTTTGATTTCAGATAGCCTCTTTGTTTTTCATTGACTCCAAAGGAATGTGGGACAGGCCGCCTAAGAAATGCCATTGCTGCCAACTTAGTGCATTTGCCTTTATTGTCAATTGGCCTATTCTATCATTCATAATTTACAAATTCCAGAAGTGTTATTGCTGCTACTGTGTGCTGCCTTGCAGTATTTACACTGCAACAAAGCCACCGCAGCGCTGGCTTGCACCGAGTTAAATCCACGACTGAGCAGCCTCCCAAACCAGCTGGCCGCAGGGACAGCCAGCACCATCAGCGCTCACCCCGCTCAGCTACCCATGGGCTGATGCCTTGGTGCGATCCAGGGTCAGGATGCACAGCACCAACACAGCATCTGCCAGGATACAGCCCCAAAGGTCCAATTCCTACTCCAAAAATCAAAGCCAGCCCATGCCCAAGAGTCTTGGCTCCCGAGAGCAGCCCTGAAGTTGGGGCCGAGGGGATGGTGCTGCTCAGAGCTTGGCAGACCCCATCCCCTCTCAGCTTCAGGAGAGCTCAGGGCAAGAGAACAGAACAGGGGCTTGAGCGCAAGAGCTTTGACTATACTTGGAAACAGACCCACAATGAAAATGCTCCATCACTCATCTCTTTCCAACAACTGTTGAAAACAGCATAATCTGCTAACACAGAAAAGCTAAATTGCTTTCAGACAAAGTACTGACAAATTACTTCTGTGATTTGATTCAACTCGCATCCAAGCTGCATGCTTTGACAGCTCTAGTGCTTCTTAGCTACTTGAAGTTTGTCAGTTTATCTTTTTCTCTACTTTGCTTTTCTCCAGGTTCACATTTTAACCCCTCTCCCTCCACAGCAGTGTTTTTGAAATACGATCGATGTTTACACAACCAGATGTTTAAACAATAGCAATGTGCTGGAAACGCAGACTTTTAAAATAAATTGCGTGGATGCTATGGATTGAATATAGACACGAGAAGCAAAGCTTCAGAGCAAGGTGAAGAGTGTGCTATCATTTCTTAAGCCTGCAACATTTTTTACATATTAAGAACTGCTTTAATCAGAAGGAAAACACTGAAAGGATATTTAATCTCATGAACTCTTTTCTTGTTCCTAAGTAAAGAGGAGCCACATTCAGCACTGCTACGAATACAACGAAAGCAGTACGATTACATCAGGGAAGAATTTGGCCTAACTAGTTCTCTATGGAGAGGCTATTGACAGCACTCCCCACGTACCTTGTATTGTTGAGAAAACAGAGAGCAAAAGATGTGCCAAAAGAAACAAGACTAACTCCCATTGTCTGACTTTTGGCTGAACTGGAGCTCCTGGATTTCAATGGTGCTTTACCTCTGTTACACTCTGATCATTACGTTTTCTTCAGTGATCTGTCCGCAAACTTCTTAACTGGGGAGCTGCACAGTTACGCTCAGCACACCTAGTGCAGCTCTGAGCCACCGAGCCCCGTGCTTCACAGGACGCAGCATCTTATCATCTCATTTTAGAGGTGATGCAGTAAGTGGGGGTAGCTCACACAAGGCAGGAGGGATGGAGCCCAGCAAGCAGAGCTCAGAACAAGCACTTTACTTATAATTACCAAACACCGCTTCCCAAACAACGGTTGTTTTTATTACTACCAGTGCATCTTCATTGGTGTGACTGAACAAACAAGCAGGAGCAAGGACATTTTCTGGGGGAGGATTTTAGGACAAGAGAGGTAGCTGGGGCAGCCCTGATGCCTTTGGCTGCCTGAGGTCCTGCCTCCCAGCCTTCCCCCGACTCTGCCCCCTCTGACATTCTCTGCTGAACTGCTGTAGTTGGTCTCACACACAGGCTTTTTTTTTCCTCTTCCTGTATAGGCACCATCTCTTACCCTCATTCAAACACTCAGCTGGCTTAATTCAAGTGACAGCTTTTCTCTTATACTTGGTTTTCTCAACAACCTTCTGCCCATCACACAAGCCAGACCACAATGCTCACACAGCCAGCCTGCCTGTAACCAAATTAATGCACAAAATCTGTAAAGTTCTAGTTAGAGGGGAGTGTCTGTTAGAGCAGTGACATACTCTGACTGGCATCCTGGTTGTGATGCTGTATCAGACTGAATCACTGGTTACATGGCATGCTCCCCTGCTTTACATCACGGAAAGAAGAGATAATAGGCTGTCAGTTGTGGTCCACTTTGCATCACACTTTGTGCTTGGATGTTTCAAAGAGCATCCCATTTTTTTCTTGTCATTAGGCCTCAGCTTGGATTTTTTTTCCCCCACTCCCCACCATGAAATTCCTCAGTCAAATTACTCATCTTTTTGTCCACTCTCTTTCCACAGAGATTTGCAGGTCTTTTACTGCTAGCAAATCTGTGTCAATAAATCAAATTAAAAACAAACAGTATGCTCTTAATGAAAATATCCTCTTATGCATCTAACACTGATAAAGTAAACGTTTGAGAAACACATCCCTAAACCTTTGTGGTATTTTAAAAGTAATCTCAAAACAAACAAAAAGAAACGTTTATTAATCATCTGAAATTTTTAATTTCCTATTTTGCATGGGAACCTGAGTAATCAGGCATATGGTATGCTTATTAGCCAGGACAGGGTCAGGATTAGAACAGACTCTCAAAATTAGAAAGTACTAAAATATAGCAGCAATCTTGGCTGCCTAAACTTAAAATAAACAATGTTTTGTGTTAATTGCTGGAACAGATCAACACTGAGAAAAAACACGACTAAAACTAAACGATTCCCTGAAATCTGGTGCCTGGCAGGAGAGAAGATGGCTCGGTGGATCGGGGATGAGCTAATCACCTTTGCAGGTAACTTGACTATCTGATACATTCATAGCTGATAAGGAACAAAATGTTAAGTGTTGTTTGATGGCTCCTCTGTGAGCTCAGGAGCTCTAAGAGCCATAGGGTTCTTAATGCAGAAGTATCAGGTCACATAAAAGCACTCACATTTTTGGACTTATAATGCTAAGCACCACTGAGATATTAGGCACTAAAATGATGTTCTGGAATAGGCTTCCACACCCAGTGTGGAAGCACAGCTCACAGGCCATCCTTCTGCCAAAGGAGGCACAACAGAATGAAAATCTCCCTATCACGCCAGCTCAATGCCAGTATGATTCTTTAAATCAGTAATGTAATGGCAGAAAACAGGTCCCAACATCTTCCTGTGTCATTAGACTAGGCCCTCACACTGGAGGAACGGATACATGTTTTGCTGCTTATATATGACAAGTCCAGGCCAACACTCCTTCCAACAGAGGAAGTCAGCGTACATCCTGTGCTGTGCTTCGTGCTTGTTCATTATTGACAGTTGCTTACGTGGAATGCATCTGACCCCACATCAATTATTTATGTTCAGACTTGCCCCTATTTCAGCACACAGTTAAAAGTTGTTTTTCCCCCCTCTGTTGTTTTCCAGTCATATATTTGAGCCTTGCACTTTACTACCAATCAATCTGAAAACAACTCTTAGGGAAAAAAAACAACAAACAAGCTTAAGTTCACAATTTCAGCTCTAGCTGAAAACAACCCAAAAGACAGGATACTTCATTGCTTCAGGACTTCTTTGGTACAAAAGCCCCAGTGGGCAGTCTCTGAAGAGGATGACAGCACAGGAAAGAGGGCAGCGTTAGGGAACTTGTAACAGTCTTTCGAGGTGAGTTGGCATCAGTTACAACAACCTGTAGACTACACTAACTGTCAGTCCAATTATTCAGGTATCATACACAAGGCATACACCTTCTTTTTCATTTTCACTTTCTCAAGGTTGTCAAAGGTTGGCTCTCCACTGGAACTACACCCAATTCAGCTACATCAGCAACTCCACATTTAAGTCTGTCTGTACTTCTAGAAGTGCTTTTCTGTCCTCTGGGCTCTGGCTACGAGCCATTTGCACAGTTGAGAGATCGCAGTCCAAAGACTTCATTCTTCCCTTCTGACAGCTGTCAGTGTTCCTGGTGGATGTGATTTGCAGAGTTGTCCAAGCAGTATTACCAGAAGTTTGTATCTATACGAACAACTATCACACTGAAGTGCTTGGAGTTAAAGATGCATGTATGTGCACACACATACAGGTATGCTTAGTGAGACAAGCCTGCATGCAGCTGAGATGAGAGAGAGGATTGTTTCTTATACCACAAATGTAGGGGGATGAAACATCCAAGCTAGCTGTCTTGGTCTAGCTGTTGGTTGGGCTCTATAGAGGAAGATGACTCTGTTCAGCAAAAGGCTAAAGATGTGTTTACACTGGAGACCTTTAATAGCCAGCAGACTATGCAGTAGACAACTTCCCCTTTAGGTTGGCTAGTAACAATTTAAGAGGCTGAATTGTACATTTTTCTATGCCTGGCTTCATCTGCTGTATGGCATTTTTAGAGTGCTGTATATGACAAACCTTCCAAGAATCCCAAACACAAATGGAAGCTCCACTGAATCATTTTAAGCAGCTGAAGAACACCATCAGTGAGGCCACACAACTGCGTGGAATGTGATGAATTTCCAGGAATAGGATTGTTTCCTGGAGATTGTGTAAAATACAAGCAGAACTGGGGAACAAAGGTAATGCTGATGGTCTCTGCATTACTAGGCTATTTTAGTTTGTGAAAAGAAGAATGAAGAAAGCATACTTCACCAGGCTAACAGGAAGCCTGTATGTCAAAAGCAAACCCTGAAATAAAACAGTACAAAATGATCTCGGTGTAAGATGTAATCTGTCCATGACTTTATCTTATGAAACCAAATCAATTTTTAGCTTGAACAGAGGTGTCAAGAGCTCTATGTAAATGATTCTATCTAGCAAGAATAAAGGAATAACTGGTGGTCATTAGATGTAAGGACAGAAGCAATAATTCTATATGAACAGGTGAACTCTGCGGTTCTGCGGGGAAAGGAGAACAGTGCACCTGGGGGTTCAAAAGCAGTATGAGATGTGTCCATTCAGGTTCATTATGAAATCCATTCTGCTGCCTTTATTCATGCTGACTAGGAACTACTCTGAAGCAGTGGACAAGCAGAGCGCTTTTAAAGCAAAGTACCACACAGCATGGGCAAAAGTTTGACCTCTAGATATAATGAATGTAAACCTCCCAGTAGAGCCTTCTGCCCTCCTCCTTCAGGGAACCTCTGCTCCAACACTCTGGAGGAAATCTGACTTTGAAATAAGGTCAATCTGAGAGGTGCAAGATCTAGTATGTTTTCAACCCTGAAAATATCTGCTTCTCAGCTTCATCAAGTGCAGCTCAGGTCCTGAAACCGACTATTGGTGAGTAAAGATTGCAGCTTCTAATAAGGCATCAGGTATCAAATCCAGGTGACATCATGGTTACTGCGCAGTGCTTGCATGCTTCCAATTTCTGATGGTCTTTTCATCATATACAAATATGCCTGTTCTTCTGTTACTTGTTTACTTTTTGGTCCAGCACAGAGAGAGGCAGGAATACGAAAACCCACTTATATAAGTCCAAGGATATGCAACTAGATACAGTCAGCTTATCAAGGTTTAAATAGCAAACCAGTGACACGATACTACAGTTACTTTTCATATCTGTGTATTGCAAAGAACAGCCTGTGCCCACACAGCTAAACTCCCTTATTGCCACCAACAGGGCTAAAACCAAACTGCCAGCTGGCCTGTGCCACCCAGACCCATGCTTGCACTTTGTTGGGAAGGGTGCTGACTGGGCCAGAGCCGTGCTGTGGACAATATTACAATTTGCAGTATGAATAGAGCGGATGCTAGTGCTTTGGCTTCTGCCCCAGGCCTATTTAGTTTACCCGCGCACACGTAGCCTGCACAGCTGCAGAAATATTTGCAGATACAGGAGGGAGTGGAAAGAGGGCAGCAAGGCTGCCTCCCTCAGCCGTACCAGCAGTTTGTACCAGCTCAAACTATTCATGGGATTTCAGCTTAGCCCTGCAACAGCACCACATACCAGATAAACAGCCCTCCCCTAGACTTGCATTCGGAAGAAACATGGGTGTCAATCTACCAAAGGTGATGCACCAGAAAACAGGAACCGAACATTTCCCACCAGCACCTATCTTTTGCCATTGCATCCACAGCATCTCTCTGGTGCAGACTTCAGTCTCCTCATTGCCGTGTGACTGCCCCCATGCAAGGCACCACTGTGCAAAGACCCTGAGCTAGTCCAGATGAGCCAGGAGAGCTGCCTGGCACAGCCCAGGGCCCAGCTTGCAGCCCAGAAACAGCAAAGGTGCATCAGCTAAGAATGAGAGAGCAGTGCACAGCAGCCCAGCCAGAATGGAGGGCAGCCTGCATTCCCTCTCCTGGCAAGTCCCTTGACTACAATTAGGAGGACAACTCCTACAAGAAAAAAGAATTTGTAAAGTACTGTTTCTGTTCTTTTTCTTCCAGTATAAGAAATACAAGTATATTACTGGCTTAAGTTCTATAAATTTGTTAAGAATACCATGCTTTTATGAAAAAACAGGAATACAGGAAATCATGAGCAACTTTCCAATAAAAGCATCAGCAACATCAATGAAAACCCTGACTAGGGAAAGCCTACACTCAGGGCCACCCAGGCAACCTTATTCTGTGCCTTTTTAGGTAGGTAGGTCAATCTTCCCTTCTCCCTCACCTTCAACATTCCTCTTAGACCTACCAGGTGAAGTTATAAGCTGAAAATAGATTTTGTATATAGAGACACACACTTGAAACTCTGATCCATGCTCTCCCTAAAAATGTTTTATTCTTCCACCTCTTCCAGAATTCATTAAATGTGGAATGGATGATTTAGCCCAGAGGAAACTGCATTCATAACAGATACAATTTCTGCAGATTTCTTAGGATAAAGACTATTTATATCATATTCCCACAGGAAATCAGGTAAAGAATAAGCATTATTCTAATGTGATCTGTGTCATCCTCTTAATAAATACTGAATACACTAGTTGACTCCAAACAAATTCAACAAAAGAATAGAAATCTCAGATAAACTGATTTCCTTTGAGTTGCATGAAAATAGGCAACTGGCTATTGTAGGGGACAAAGATCCCACAAGTGCTCCAGCCAAGAGAAAGCCTGCAAGATGAGAACACAGCAGAAAATCTGGAAGAGGGAGGTCACTTTTAAATACTCTAACAATGAGGAAATCTTCAGGGACACTGATCTGTAGGCTAGGCTTCTTTCCTTCAGCTGCTTGCTAAGTGATGCAGTGCTGGGCTCTTCCTCCCTCATTTCAGTTTTCTGAACTTCATCCAGTTATGGAGCAGTTAGAGACTTCAGAAAAACTGTATGCTTGTCCAAGCTAGAAATAGTAAAAAGCATCTCAAAGAAGGAATGTAAAGACAACACTTCTGTATCTGGAAAATCCTCGGGATCCCCAGGAGTTTTTACGATGCTGATCAAGTGTGCACTGTACTGACAGGAATCCCTGGCTACACGCGTTAGCTCGAAGACCCCACAACTCTGACACACAGCAATAACCTCAGAAAAAAAAAGTTTTCTTCACTGCTCTACCCTGCTGGCTTTGTCACTGTTCCAAAGCACTCACCAAAAGCAACCTCAGGCTTAAACAAGCAAAAGCCTTCAGCTTTTTTTTTCCACCTTGCTCTTGGCATCTTTAAAAAGCCCACACTAAGAAACGATCAACTCCTGTCTTTACTTCTCTCCTCTTAACCTTGAACAGCGGCAGACTCAGTAATATCCTGTCACGAACGTCTAACACATATAGAAGCATGAACTGCTACACGCAAGACACTGTCCTTTAATTATGCGAGAGTTAGTGCTCTATTAGAAGATGATAATGTTGACCTCTAGTGACTAGTCCGGGGATACCTGGTGGCATGATTACAACGACATGGTTCTGTGAACAGCTAGCCAAAAATTTCACTGAAGCTGGCACATAAGAACAGTCGTCTTCCTCACGCACATGAGTAATTGCACATTCCTTTGATGGAACAGAAACCCCCAGCTGGAACAATGACCCCAGAAAAGCTGCTACATAGTCTAAATTACGCATGCACAGATATATTTAAATATAGGACAACGGCACACAGATGCCTTGAGCCGTACAGTGGCTGCAACCACAAGAGAGAAAAATGCACCCAGAGCGAAAGGACTGCACAAAGCAGCCCGTGGAGGCAGACATCACGGTATAATACTAGAAGAAAATCAGAGGGTGAGGAGTTGGTTAAGGAAGAGATCTGACCTGAAACCAGTGGATTAAATCCATTTTCCAAAACACGGAAATGAAGCAGGAGGAAACAATTGTGACTCCTTGTAAATAAGGAAGACAGCAAGGGAACACTTCTATTTCTTCCCTGACATAACCCATTAGATGCAACATTTTTCCAGATCATTACTAATGGAAAATACAGTTAGACATAAACACTGGACATCAGCAACTTATACATTTGATTTTTCAATCTCATCCATTCA
Organism: Anseranas semipalmata; assembly: GCA_013399115.1. Taxonomy (NCBI): domain Eukaryota; kingdom Metazoa; phylum Chordata; class Aves; order Anseriformes; family Anseranatidae; genus Anseranas; species Anseranas semipalmata. The sequence continues at coordinate 408,118 of VXAA01006069.1, forward strand.
CCATAATGGAACTACTTATTCAATTATGTTTGGAAAAAATCATGTAGAGTATGTTGTACATTCATAATAAATAATAATTACAGAAGATGATGCGATTTCTTCAGAGGTTACTCAGATCTTAGCCCCAGCTTCAAAATAACAAGTATTTTATTTTCCCACTTCTTCAAAAGAAACAAAGAAAAGCACTCTTCTCAGGGGAGCCATTCAAGGCATACCAAATAACAGATTTTCAGGAAAAGGTTAAAGAAAGAGGATTGGGAAGGAGAAGACACTCCCAACTAATGACACAGCAAAGTGGCATACTGACTGTACTGCTCCATGCAGATACCAGAAAAAGGAAATAGGTGAGCAGAGCACGCTTGCAAGTAACAATTCTGACAGGGATTTGAAGTGGGGAGAAAATTAATTTCTAGTTCCTCCTGAATTAAAGGTAGCTGGTTCCCAATGGAAAAGGACTTTTCCCTTTTTTTTTTTTGAGGGGGGGTGGGGGGAAAACTTACACATTTAATACAACTTTTCTAATAGAGCTTAACATCCATCTTAATATCACTGTTTACTTCTCAGCTTGCACTGGTTAACATCAAAACTGGGCAGACACCCTGCCAGAAAAAAAGTAAACTGAAAATGCACGTTTTGCCACTCAAGTACATAGCAAGGATTTCTTTTCTTTTTTTTTTTGGGGGGGGGCTATTTGGGTAGTGCATTTGCTTTGCACACAGTGGCTAACCGGCAGCATGAAGATGAACTGGTACTGGTGTGCCCCATAAATGTTCCATTCTCAGTTTTCATGCCTTTGCTGTGTACTGCAGCAACTGGAAATCTGGGGTGTGTTTACATCCAAACTTCAGAAAGATTAAATTATGATTTGCATCTGCATAAATTATTATTTGTATTGAATTTACTAAAATATTTTTAAACTGTCTTTTCAAAGAGATTGTCCATGCCTGAAGTCATCTTACGGTACCCATTTAGCCACGTGGCAGTGCCAGCAGAGGGAGACAAAGAGTAAATTATGCCTCTGCAGAAAGCATGGGTAGGACAGAAGTTTTACAATAAAATGCCTTATGCAGAATTTAAAAACAGAAAAGCTGTCATTTAAGTAGGGGGATTTAAAAATAAAACAAGTGAAAAGCAACATACTAACAAGCAAGAGCACAAGGCAAATATTCTTTGCAAACACCTGTTTTAACTTTCTGGGTATAGCTGACGACTTCTGAACTCCTACTTAGTAGCTTAATTTTAAAATTTTAAAAAAATAATCATACACACATACCTTATATGTTTGTGCAAGCATTTGTAAATGACTGCAATCCTTTTGTTAGGGTTCCTCAACGTATATTCTCTCTCATCTGGTTATGTTCTCAGCACGTGTAGCATTTTGGGAGCGTAAGGCAAGACGTTACTTGGCATATCCAACCGCATCAGGTCACTAGCTGTGCAGGATGCACGTCCCACGCTTCACTGGCAATCCATCCAATATCAGTATGTACGGCTCACACTAAAGCTCTCCGATTCTTTAGCATATTACTTTTGCTGAGAAAGAAGAATTAACGTTACTCTCTCCCCACTGACCTATGGACTTAGGTAGTATTACAGAAGCTACTGGTTTAATCCTATGAAGATGGCAAAAATAAAGCCATTAGCTAAATGAATGCTAAGGATGCAATCTGAGAAATGCTCACACGGGGGGATTCAGACCTATAACCAAAGCTTTCCCCTCCCTCAGTATTCCCCTCCCCACTAGTCTTTGCCAGCTCAGTTCCTTCAACCTGTAGCAAGGACAACTTCTAGAGAATTACTGAGTTTGCCTCCCCATCTGGTTATTTTTCACTCAATATCCTACACTTGGATACGGCTACTATTTTGGTCACAATTCTATCTACAAACAATCAAAACTCACATAAACTGGCACAGCCACCAAAATAATCAGCCCTATTGTGCCCCTCTCAGCTCTCTCTTGTGCAGCACAAGCACGAATTCTCCTACACACCAGGCTGTAATCAACAGCTGGACTCTAAGGAGGCAGGAGCCACAGTGATTAGCATCTCCCTGCCCTCCGCACAGAAACCACAACAATGTTTACCTATACACAAGGGAGATGACTTACACTGTCATCTAGAAGCTGTAGGGGATTCCTTTGTCCTATGCAATTATTATGACAATTAAAACTCACTTAAGAGTGGGCCATTAATGAAAAACGGCAGAGTTGAAATGAACTTGCACACAGGTTTTCCCTAAATAGAGAATTCTGAAAAATTCAAAAGGGATATTGCAATTTCAAGGAGCCTAAAGCCTTACTGAACATACTAGACTTCTGCAGCATGACTTTGTCATTTTCCTTCAACAAAAGCACAATAGCTTTTTCCAGGGAAGGAAAATCCCTGAACCCTGACTTGTCCTCTCCTCTAGTTCTGTTTTCTTGAGTCTGTAAGGTACTAGAGCAATACTCCAAGAGAAGCAAATGACTGAGATCTTAACTGATTAAGCCTGAAGTCTTAAAAGACAGCTTGTCATGGATTATTTGCCGTTTCACTGCAGACTCGAGAACACTCAGCTCCTGTGCTTTTTCCACTTCCCCATCTGCCCGCTGCTGCAGCTTCTCACTGACAGTTGTGCATTTCCAACACAAACATCTTTGATATAGTAAGAACTAAGTGCAGGGCAGCATAAAACATGCAGAGCTTTTCATCAAAATATCTGAAGTACCACTTATTGACTATTAATTTTTATCTGTGAGCTTAACTTAAAAGCCTCCATTTTTAACATAACTAATGTAACTATGTATTGTAGCCTAGAGAAACTAGAAGCTTTATGTTGAATTTCCGATTCCTTTGCTATGGCATTCAGTGCCTTGCTTATGTTCTTAATAGATCAATGTAAATCAGCTGAAAACCAATCCCTCTTCAAAAACCACTACAATCCAGAAAAATAAGCAGCTATAGCTGAAAGTAGGACTCAGTAAATTTAGAACTGAGTTTGTACCTAAAGTTTATCAAAGTGTCCTCTGACGCAGTGCAGGAAAGAATGTTATCAGTTAAGACTAGTCAGTTGATTTATTTCTCAAGCTAGCAAAACCACACACACTTTAAAACAAATAAGATTCATATGTCCTTGCCTTTGACATTGTTGCTTGTTTCTAGCCATGTTTTAGAACAGATAACTGTTACCCATTTCCTTTTCATGCATATATTTATGATTTATACCCACAGAACAGACAGAAAACAAATCGTTGTTTTACAAGCTCCTTTTATCAAGGCATCTTTGAGAATAAAAAGGGATATTTGAAACAGTATGAATACCCTGAACTCCCACTGACTTTGGGTAGGAGTCAAGCACATTCACATGAGCAGTTACTCAAAAACTCAGCACCTTACAGAACAAATCCCCGCATAGCTGTCAAGTTACTTCATGAGTTTTCTATAACAAGACAGACTGCTTTGAATAAAAACAGGCTGCATCTCTCGCCAGCCAGAATTAGGAACTGATTCAGGAGTAGAAACATCTTGCTTCACAACCAACTATTGCAGGTTGCACACCTTGAAGGCCCGATTAGTTTTACTCATATTCCTAAATTTTCAGGCAACCATTGCAGCCAAGGTAAGTGAGCAAGTCTGTCAGCCAGTAAGATTATTTCAAGACATGCTATTTATAAATTCTTGACAAGTTTTAAGTATCTTTTATGCTTATACTTTCCACTTCATTAATATCTTAAAGATACTACTAAGATAAAAGAACATATTCAATATATTAGTGTGTCCTAGACACGTTTAATACTAGATCTGGATTCAATACCTATATATGTATCTGTAGCCATATACATATGTATATTATAGCTCACCCATAGAAATCATTACTATTTGGTTGCAAGAAAGTACTATAAAAAGCAGCGGCAAAGGATGATTACTTTGCAAGCAAGTGCAAAGCTGCACCCTAAGCAACCATCGTAAGGGGAGGTCTTGATCCTTATCCCATTTTCCTACTGACTTTGGTACTTGTCAGACTGTACCAAGATAATTCAGCTTGTTAAAACAGCAGAAAACTAGCAAAATAAGTAATGTTTTGCTGCTACTGAGACTGCAGTGAGCTGGCATTTCTACAGATCTCCATTAGTCAGTTTTCATTGTTGCACACTTTTCAAATACTAATCTTGTTAGTTGCTTTGAGAAATATTTTGACAAAAGCATTTGTTCTGCAATATATAGATATGCAAGTATGAGTGGAAAAGACAAATGAAGTTTTATTCAGGAAGGTTTTATATGTAAGTTTTATAAAAAGTGGCAGTAGTTTTACAAATAGCATTTTTATAAGAGGAAAAAAGCAGCATCAAGTAATACATTCACCTGGCTTTTTAACAGTACGACCACAAGTGCTGTCGAGTAATGCCTCATCATGTTAAGCACCACACCCATCAAACTGCCTACCAGCAACTAATACTTCCCAGTAGGTTCCCAATGGCCTTGCTGGGCACTAGATAGTAATAATGATCTCCCAGGCATATCCCCTGTTATTTTGAGCAATTATTCCTTTCCCCTCTCATGGGGGTAGACTGACCAATTTTTACCTTCCTCCCTCTGTCTTCAAGTGTTAAATGTAATTTTTTTTTCTTCCTACTTCATTAGACTCCTTGGGACTTGCACGTTTAAGCCATCCACCTGAAAGCCTTGCAGTCAGCTCCTACTTAGCAGAGAGCACACTGTTGTACAAAATATAATAAAAATGGATTACTGTTATTAGAGGTTGGACAAAGAGAACAGATATATTCATATAAGTGGAGGAACAGAAGGAAGCAACAAGACAGAAATGTAACAGCTCATTTACTAAACACACTAAATTGAGTTAATGCCTAAGCCCTTTCAGAGGCCAGTCCAGCCCTGCAGGGGGCTGCTACTGCCCCCTCCATCACCTACGTGCCCTGGCAGCAGAGGACAGGGATAAACTCTTCATGTAACGCCAGGATGGTGACTTCTCCAGACACAGGAATTCCAGCAACACTGCTGTATCCTACAAGCATACCATACTGTAGTATTACTGCTCGATTCTTCCTATCAGTCAGCTACAATCCCCCCTCTGTTGCAGTTTATGTTAGCTGCCAATTCCATCATGACAGCAAGTAAGCTGCAGTCTCTGCATCTCAATTGAAATTCGCCTTCTGAGATGCACAAGCTTCTGCCAATAGCCTCCACTAGGAACTAAACAGTATGCTGCAGTGACAGCTCCTGCTTTTAGCTGGCAAAAACAGGCAGATTGTAACTGTTTTGATGCTAGCTGGAAAACATACAATCTATTCACCCCATCCCCCAAAACACCCTACACACACACAGCCCCAGAGCAAGCGATCTGAAGAGCTGGAAGTCCCACAGTTTACTGCTGTGAGTGAATGGGATCACTTTAATATCTCATATCTCAACTAAGATACCCAAGTTTTCCCATAGGGTGTGAAGGCTGTCAGAGAAGTGCAGAGCTCAACACTGGGAGGTAAACAAAAAAGAATGAATCAAAGCTAAAAACACAAACATATATTCAGTACTAGCTTAAACACATGTTCGTATTCATTGATTAAAATATAGTTCAGTTTGGCTTACCTGATCAGCCATGTCTAAAACCATTCCATCAGAAAGCATCCAGCACTGTTCTAGAAAACCTCAAGCACTACAGGAAAATCTATACCACCCTCTCTGGGAAACACATTGCCACGCTTGGGCATCTGACGGACTCGCCCACCCAATAAGGCTAAATAAAGTAAGAGCTCCAGAAATATCCAGAGTTCCATAAAATCCTTCATATAAGCAATCCATTCTATGACATGCACTGCCTTCTGCTTTCAGGATTTCGGATCAGGTGATTGCTTGCAGGATATACTTCAGCTGTTCCCATATCACCCTCAATAATCCTTGCATTTATTGGGGTGGAAGGGGAAGAGGGAAAGATTCACTCAGAAGTAATTACAGAGAACTTCAGCTCACATTCTGAAGATGGAAAGTCTATATACCAATGAAGTTTGTTAGCAGGATGTAAATCTGCTGGCAAAAAGGTCATTAGAACTACAATACACACACACACACTACAAATTCCCATAAAGACAGAATATGTGGATCTGTAGAAGCCTGGAACAACAGTGGAAAGAAGAATTGAGTTATTTTACTAACACTACCACCCTCCAAGCAAGTAAACTGCATGCCATTTTTCATTAGTTATTTCATCTCCAAGAAGAAATAGAGATAATTCTGTAAAACTGGCTAGAAAGCTTCTTATTTTGAAAGATACAAAACTAGCACTTGAACACGTAACATCACTTGCATGTTTGTTTGTTTTTTTCCCTCCTTCTCTTCAAAACAGTGAGCCAAACCACAGTTTCCCACAAAAAGCAATTAGGTATCATCTTGTATTTCAAGAGAAGTGAGATCCTCAAGCTCACAGAATATGCAATACTTAAAACAGACGTGTGACTTACTACAAGCAGCATTTTTTGGCAGTTTAGCTGCATGGCAGCTGTATGGGCCAAGCTGGGAAGAGAATCATTGCCTTCCCACTTCTCCCAGTACAACTCCAGACTGCATTCCATATTTACCCAGCTCCCAAAAGTGGGAGAAGTGGGAGACCTGTACTTTCTCTAACAATGATTAAGATGCAAGCTTAGTTCTAATCAACACAAGAGCTTCTCTCCTATCCCAGGATAGGAGAACTGCTTTGAAATGGAAGAGCAGTGTTCATTTCCCAGTGCTGTTGATTTTTTCCACCCTTTCCTGAAGAAGACATGCCTGCTAGCACATAGACATAGATAGCTGGAAGCAGACTTTTGGGCTTTGCATTAAATGCAACATCTCATATGGGAAATAAAGAACAGTTCGTAGAATTGTAATGCAAAAAAAATTTAATTTTAAGAAAGCATTCATGATATGGAAGGGCACAATACAAAGTTCTCAAAACAACACAACACTGAAACAACTTCAGAAATCTTTTTTGATTGGAAGTGATTGTTTAATACAAAGACTAGATGCCAGCACTGCTTATTGTATAAAGCTTATGACAGTGTATTCATAGTAATTCCCTGAAAACCTCCTCATTTTGAAGAAATATTGAATATTAAGGTCATGGATGAAATAAATTCAATAAATTCAGAGTTATATTTGTCTCCATCCTCACTTCTAAGCACTGGGATTGGGCTTAATGGTACAAAATGGATAATAAAGGCACACTGTGGATTGAAAGCAAGGCTAGAGATTCTAGCCTTTAACCTTTCTGGCTTTTCTCTGGGTGTCTTGTAAACACTCAAACATACAGGGAAAAAATCCAACCCTCTTAAGGTGGTGCATATTGAAAAGGTATGTCTGAACAAAAAAAATGTAACCTACTTAAACTATAAAACATTATTTGTATACTTATGCATTTCTTACCATTTCCTCAAAGGATTTGAAATTACACATTTTAGCAATGAAGTACCTTTCAAAGTTATTTCTATTATTTCACTCTGTCCGAACTACCATAAAATGCATGCTTAAGATCATTGTTCACCTGTCAATTGTGTAGATTCTGGCAAAGGGCAGATTCACTGCTAAAAAGTTGAAGTTATTGGCCAAAACCATATACAGAGTTACTTGCTTATTTAACTTTTTCAATACAGCTTTCCAATTTCAAAAAAAGCTTTGAAGAAAATACTTGCTTAATCTTTTAAAAAATTACTAGGCTGCAAGTCTCATGTGTCAAATTATGGCATGAAGCATTCTCCAATGTTAAGTTACAAAGTCCTAACGCAGATCTATTGCAATTATTAACAAAACCCTAGCCATGGGGGTGCAAATCAGCATATTCCAGTTTAATCGCATCTACCGTGACTGGCTCTGCTTGTGAACCACATCAATACCTACGGAACTATTATACAACTCAAAATTACATGGAAATAGAGTTTGGGAGAGCTACATATGGATGCTATGAAAGACTATTCCAGCTGTACTGATCTGCACATAAATACAACTAATCAGCTTACACTAACCATTTCTAGAACTACATAAAACATAATAATTACACCACATTTTGGTTCCCTGAGAAGAAAAGTGCTCTAACTACGGAGGTCTTTGGAATACGACCAGTATAGTGAATAAAGAGGTACCTCTTGCACTGCTACTGCGGAGACATCTCCTACTTCCACATTGATCCGACTTGCTTTTGATATTTTCATTCAAAATAAACCTTACTCTCTACACAAGTGGCACTGAAATGGGAGCAAGAGATGACTAGAAGCAGTATAGTACTAAAACTGGCTTATCTGTGATTATTTGTTATTACAAACTGGAACTCACAGTTAGTGCACCTGATGAAAATGAAGTCTTTAAGAGCACAATTTACCTCATTTATTTTACCATAATTGAGATTATGTTTTTGAAAGCTTTAATATACTACAAGAAGTTTTCAAATCTGTGTTTTTTGGAAAGCGTGCTCTTTTTTCCAGGGGCAGAACTTTTTAAGTGAGCATAATAAATGCCTGCAGAGTTAAGTCTTCAAATACAATAAAACAGCGCACAGCAGAACAATGAATGAAGTCAGAAACCATTTTATTTCCATCCAGTTTTGCAAGGATTAAGGATGGCATAGGAACTCATTTCACCACTGTAATTCATGAAATTATTCCATCCCTAGAAGAGACAAAGCTTATAATGCTTTCCTGTTTTTCCCTCCCAGGTACTGATGAACTGTGTGATTATTTGATTTAACTGTGTCTTTCAGTCCCTATCCAACACATACCTCTTTCATCCTCTCCTCAGGCACCAAAATACTGTAACTGGGCGTGGAGAAGAAGCATAGAGGCAGTCAGTAAATGAGAGGTTATAAAAAACATTAAATATCAACATACATTACACTAACACCTGGGATGCTCACAACATATAGAAGACAACTTTATAACTTCACCATGTTCTGTTTGCCATCATTATGAGATCAGTACTGTAAAATTTGTCTAGTACTTGTGCACAACAGTTATTCCAGATTCTTCTCATTCTTCCCAATTTCTAGGCAGCATTTTATTTTGTACTTACTATTTAAGACAAAAATACTGAAACTAGTTTCAGGTATTATTGTCCAACTAGTTTTAATACCAAGATGTAAATGGCATTTTCCATAATTATAGAATTAATGCTCAGTACTTGTCAAAAATCTTCAAAAATTAAGGTATCTTGAAAAATGACTAAGTATATCCCATGCGATTGAACTGCTCAAATAGTTTAAATTCTCAGTTTAGCATATTCTAAGTTAGTGAAGAGTTCACATTTAGAAATTAATTCCAGACAGTTCTTAGGCCTCATATGGCAGGAGATGAAACTGTTTAAAGTTAGCACTATCAACAGAAATAAATTCCCCACAGGAAAAAAAAAGTATATACACACTCACTATAGCCAGGCAATCAACTCTTCCATCCAATATTATCACAAACATTTAACTAAGTTATTTCAAACAGTAGAATCCAACCAGCAATTCATATTTCAGACTTTCCAAACGTATGATTACCTGTTAAAGGCTGTATTTTTTTGTTCAAGTCCAAATAATTTTTTCTTTTCCAATACAATCAACTCTGTTCAATGCATTTAAGTTTAAGACTAATCTGTAAACTGCTATTCTCTCCATCTATACAGATCTTTAGAGAATATTAAGCAAAAAGGCTTACAGGATGCACTGATGTAGAGTTTCATTTCAAGCTTAGCACTTATCTGAGCATGTCTGCAAACGTTCTCTTACACGAGGTGGAAGTGTTTTTAACAACCTTTCTTCTACAATTAGACTATTCCGTTTTAGGAACTGACATTCTTCTAGTTCAGCAGGAAGTGATTCAAGATAGTTTCCAACAAGCTCTAATTGAACAAGATTCAGTAGCTGGCCCACGCAAGGGGACAAGTTCATCAGACTGTTATTTCCCAGAAGAAGAAATTGAAGCTTTTTGCACTGAAATAATCCATCAGGCAGCATTTCAATCTAGAAAAAGGAAAGAAAAGAACAAAAATAATGTACATTAAAATTTGTTAACTTGCATGTAGCTGCATGTTTTCACATTTCCTGATTTTATTTTAGAGTAAGAAAGCTCTTAGTTTATGGAGGGATATGGAAGGGATAACTAACGTTTCTATCATTAGGTGAGAAAGTGCCTGAGAACACTACAATGTTTTATTGTTTTATATGCCTCTTCTGTTACGAAGATGCTTAGCTAGTGGCAGAAGTCAAAGCAGAAGCATGGCAGGGGAGAGCATATGCATGTGTGCACACGCACAACTGCGTACAGATGTGCGCACGCGCAGGTGACAGGGGAGCTAAATAGGCTACCACCTCCTAAGAATCATTTAATGAAGACCAAGCACAGATTCTGTGGAGAGACATTAGCAGCTCTGGTGTTGTGAAACTTGTACAAGCGTAATTAAGTACAGTGGTAATTAATCCCGGTCCACACTATTGGCATTAACATCCAAAACCAACCTCACCAGTGAAAACAATTCTAAACCTGAAGAGAAGTCCTAAGTCATAAACCCTACAACAACAAGCCGCTTGGTTTAGCACTGCTGGCGGGGTGACCAGCTATAGTTGTTTCCCTCCTCCCAGTCAGACAGCTGTGCTGCACGTAAACTAGCTGTTCATTCACTAAAGCTTTCACTTTGGCAACTTAAGGTAAAAATTTAACACAGAGCATTTCTGATACTACATCGGATAGACAGCTGCAGGGAAATGGAAGAGATATTTTAGCATCCATCCCAGCCTATGCTATCTCTGTTTACGGATCAGAGCCCTGAAGCCACTATAGGACCAACGTGGTACTTACTCAGTATTAAACGAGCTTCAATGACACCAAAGTTCTAGCAATTAAACAAATACCACTTTCTTTCAGCTTTACTGGGTTTACTTTAATCATGAGCACTACAAAAGCATTTTGAAGCAGGGACTGCTCCAGAAGGAATGGGAGGTTAAGTCAATATTTGATTTTTTTTTTTTTTAAAAGTAGTAATTCAAAGTTCTACTTACATGGTTTTTTGTCAAAGCCAAGTACTGCAGATTGGTCAGAAAACTGATTTCTTCAGGAATAGAAGTTAGCTTATTATAGCTAAGATCCAAATATTGTAACTTTTTGCAAAGAAATAGCTGCAATGGAACATTTTTAATATTATTGTAATTTAGATACAATTGTTCCAGGTTTGATAAAGCACCAATCTGCACTGGGACATATGAAATGCTGTTGTGCCACAGTTTTAAGCAAGAAAGGTTCTTAAGATGTTGAAAACTAATTATTTCTTCCACCGTTCTGAGATTATTTTCTTTTAAATCAATTTCATGCAAATTGTTTAGGGTAAAAATGGAATGGGGAATGCGCTCTAGATCACAGCAGATTAGTTCCAAGGTTCTCAGGTTTACCAGCTTCTTCAAGTTATTTAGCACTATCAGTTTATTTCCCTCGTTGTTGATAGACAGGTGTTGCAAAGAAGGCAGAAGATCTGTAACCACTTGAGGTATACGGGAAAGGTTGTTTTTTAAGTGAATCGATCTCAGATTTTTTAGACCCTGAAAGCTTTCATTGTAAATGGAGTTGTGATGATCTAGCATGAAATATCCTGTTAAGCACAATTCTTTTAGGTTTTTTAGATGAAAGACCCAAAATGGAATTCTTCCCATCTCACTAGATTTCAGACGCAATGTTTTCAGATTTTCTTCTAAAAAGGTCACTGCTGGATAATCCATAGTTAGTGATGAATGATAAACATTGAGTTCTTTGAGATTGACTAGCTGGGTCACAGCTGAAGGAAGTTTGGCTTCAGGAATAAGTTCCAAGCTTAGGACTTCTATTTCTGTCAGTTCAAAGACACTGTCTGGAAGACCATTTAACATGAAAAGGTGAAGTTCAATCTTGTCCTGGGAATTTCTTACTAGTTTATTTTTCAGTTTTTCCACTGACCATTCATTGTTCAGATTTATCTGTTTCAGTTTGTTTTCACTCAAATCAGAGAGGAATATTGAAAATCGTTGGGAATAAAGAGGATCATACTGATCTGCCAAGTGGAGAATAAATGCAAAGTCATTCTTTACATCAGGTATATCGCTGTAGTTACTTTTCTCTCTCAGCTTCTCAAAAGAATATTGCTTAAGTGAACTTCTTAACATCCACCACAAACTATACGTACAAGTTAAGCCATAGAAGATCACTAAAACAACATAAAATGAAGCCAAAACTTTAAAAATTTCTGCTAGCGAATAAACACACTGGTACCTTTTGTAGCCTGTAAAGGCTTGAACGTTAACTACACAATCAATTTCAAGTGTAATAAAAGATAAATAATAGGGGACATAAATTATTATTATTACAAACACAATGACTTTGACTATGATCTGTTTCATATACACTGTATATATGACATCCTTCTCTTCAACGTGTACTCTGAATTTCTTCACCTTTTCAAATATAGCTTTAGCTTGTTCCCCTTCTTTTTTGTCAAGAACACTTGAGGAGTTTTCTCTTCCACTTGTTTCCAAGCCGGGCTGCGTATATGGCAGGGACTGTCTGCTAGCCCCTATATCTACTGAATTCCCAGGTGATGAAATCACTGTTTTGGATTTGGCTATTGGCAACTTCCTCACAGACTGCTCGGCAACTGTTTCTGAGAGGGCACGTGTTGTCCATGGAGAATCAAAACACTTCTGAAGAATTGCTACGAAGTGCTCAAGCCTGGAACTTGTACTAGGATAGTAAAGCCAGAAATTACTGCAAGCTGCAAAAATAAAGGTATGCAGAAGCACTAGGTATGGAAAAAATTTGGCAAACCAATGAAGCTGTCTCTCATAACATACTGCATCAATATAGGAATACTGCTGCCGATGGAGATCATTCTGGATTTTAAGCGGGATGATTATTTGTGCTGTAGAGCTAGCAGACATGTTAAGGTTGGTTTTAACTAAATCCCAAGGCACGGCACAATGATTGTCAAATTCTAGCTTGCAAGGAAGACAGCACAACACTCTGGTTTGAGTAAGCTGGAGAGCCCCAGCAAGCACAGCAACTAGCAGCATTATCATGGTGAGGTAATACCAGAAGACATCCCACCATGGTTTTAGTATGTGGTAGGATGACTGGGCATCTGCTAAGTATTTGAGTTCTGTTAGCGTGATCATGACTTTCACCTGTGAGAGAACAGCAGCTGGTAGAGGAAAAAAGAAAAGACATCCTTAGAGAATTGTTAAAACAATTTATCTCACCATTAAACACTTGAAGCTTATCACTGTTTTCACGATTTGTAGATGTAACATGTAACATTGGCCTAGTACTCAAAGTATAGCAAAAGGATCCACGAACTGGTACTTAACCCTAGCCATGATCTCATTTCATTTTATTTTTTAGGGAAAGTTACTTGGAATGCAAAAACTTAAAGGATGAAACTAGCATCAGAAATTAGGAGAAATGCTTTGATCAAACATTTGGGTACTACTCAAGTAAAAGGAACAAGCGGGTAGGAGTTAAAGTATCTGAGATATTACTAGCAGTCTTTCACCTCTGTCCTAAGTTTATGTAACAAAAGTTATTTCTCTTTTATGAAGAATTCCAAAAAATCAAAGCATTTGGTAACGATTGTTCTCGTAATTCAGAATTTTCTACTGGATTAAATCATTCTACCCAATTAGTGAAGAATAAAGAGTGCACAAAAATTCTTGAAACAACAGTTCTGCATTACATATCCTTACATAAAATTCCCCATCTGCTACCAAGAGAATTAAGTATACTGATGGAATGAAATTATTGTCCATTATTGTCATTCACATACACACACGTGTATGTAATTGGCACGTTTAACCCCTACCAGCATAGGTTTGATTCATACTTACTTTATTAAAAGAGAATAAAATACACAGCACCTCTCAGTCAGGAGGTCTACACCTTTTAAAATTCCTTGGACATGCCATCTTTACATTTGTCTTCATTCTGGATGGAAAAGCATTGAATACACTTTATTTAGGTGAAGCCATTAAAATATGGAGCAAATATTTCAGCTTTCATCACAACTGTTGCTTTATTGCAGACATCAGGACCTGTTAAGCTCTGCATTGCTACAGATACACAAAATGGAACAGAGCACACTGGGACATGATCATCTAGAATATAAAGTCAAAGTTTTACACCATCATATCAACACAAAAAATGAGGAAACAGCCTACAGCTAACTCTATTTGACTGGGAAGTATTTTTTTTGACCAAATAGCTACGCAAAAATAAAATACTCAACATACAGGACTTCAAGAAATAGTTCAGTCTATTTTGATATACCAAGGTTTGGTAGAAAGGTAGGTTTCTCAAAAAACAGAAGCCCATATTTTACTTTCTGAAACAAGCAGTTTCCCAGTGTCAATGGCAATACCACAGACACTACCAGTTTTGATGCAAACTTACTATAAAGTTTTGTAAAGCAGTACCAATAACAAGGAATGGTGATGTTCTGCATTTTTCCTAATATATTCTTACAAAACTTTTCAATTCCAACAGTTGACAAGCTGCTATAAAAATACAAATAGCAGGACTGAGGCAGAACCATATTCTTATCCTACATTCACATTTGAAGGGAGAGGAACAGCCAAAACTAAATTAATACTTCTTGCTTTGACAAGGCCACTTTTAACAAAATGCAGAAACTTACCAGGCCCGCTCAAGGGAAAGCAGCTGAAGGACAGGATGGCTATAATACGCTCCTGGAGAGAAATAAGGTATCATCAGATCAGGAAACACTTGGATCCCCATAACTGAGTATTGCAACAGTTCAGTATTTTTTCCACAGCAGTGTTTTAAAGATCTAATGTTTAATAAGCTTAAGCTCTAGTTAGAATAATTTAAGATACCACCCCTGTGAAATATTTACTTGGCCACTGAGAGTTGCTTTTCCTGAAGCAGAGATGAAGTAACAGCCCTTGTCACTGTTGCCTTTCTAAGTGCTAAAAGCCATTTAAGCTCAAACGTTTTTGCATTTACATAAAGTTACTACTCCTACAGCTGAGATACTCTAACCATAGCTGAGAAAGAGCAATTTGTTCATTCACTCCAGCTCAAGTTGCAAAAACAGGTCTAAGTATCTTTAAAATTAGTTCTTTTGGAATGATTCTTTGGGGGTTTGAACATAAATTCATCTGTGTAAAAGCACAAAAAGGTACTAAACCTGTCCAAGAAAGATATTCCACAAAAATATATGGATACTTTCTCAACTCAAGCCAGAAGTGCTTGATTTAAATGTAGACAAAAAAAAGTTTTTCATTTCCAACCTAGAATTAAAACAGAACTTTATAATAAAAAGAAATATTTGGGACCACTGTTGAAGTTGTAAAGAACTCACTAAGAGATGAATATGTTGAAGGTGAAACAAAAATAAGTGCAAAAATATAAATAGCATATATTTAACAAAGAAAACATTTGAAAAGTCAAGATGATCACTGAACTGGCTGAGAGTTTAAAACAGTGTGAAAAGACAAATTTGCATGAGAATGGGAGTACTTTTTTCCAGACAAACACATGGACCTTATCAAGGGGGTGGGCAGACACTAACATTTTAAGAAACCACTTTTATAACTAAGCAGTTATAAAAAGTTGCAAGTAAAACAATTTAATAATGTATATGTGTACTTTGATACAAAGAAAACTCTCCTGGTAACAGACCTGTTTTGGGGAATAAGCAAGGCACTTGTTGAATACAAGGAACAGAATTCAGAGTATGATAAAACAGTTAAATTATAATACAGCTATTAGCACCAGTTGATACAACGCTTTTTTGTTTTGTTTTTAAGTTACATAAAGAAAAACAGAAAATTGAACTTAAGCCAATTCTACTAAAAATATACTGTCTGTGCATGCATAACCCAATACACCTTCTTCAAGCAATGCCATAATACTCAAAGTGGTTTGTGCTTATGTTGAGCGAGAACTCAAAATGAGACTTAATCCATGTAATTTTGTAAGGTCTCTTTCCTATAAAAATGCTTTCTTTGCCCCTGCCTCAAACAAGAAAATTGTTAGTCCCTACTGCATATCCTAGAAAAAAAGCTACGTTCTTACAGTGATTTTAGAACACTTCCTAGCAGAAAGTGTCTCAGTATTAAGTGTTTAGATACTTAACTCTGGTCATTTTAATGACCACTTTTGAAACCACCTGATGAAGCATGTGTGTTTATTACAATTCCATGTATACAAAATAAACTTTCCTGTTGGAGAAATACGCAGTATATACAAGTATAATATAAACATGTGAATTATTAATGATAATTTTGCTCAAGACAGTTTTCTTTCAGATCCTATCTGTATGCCAAGACTGACTAATCAAATGGAACAATGCTGAAGTGTAATGGGTTTGATGACTCTCATCTCCAGCAGCTTTCAACCCATAAAAGCTTTTCAAAGTGGCCTAATTCAATTGGCTCTTTCTCAGAAGATGAGAGAAAGAAATATAGCCCCAGGCTAAGTGATGACTTCAGGAGTTACCCCAGACTGGAACCATGCCTCAGGCCAGAAAAATAAAGTAATAAAATTCACTAATATCTAGGCAATTTTTAATTACTTCATGCTTACAACTTCAATAGAAACAAGTCCAGAACATGAATAAGAGGCTATCACTTTGAAAAATATTACCTATTACCCCCAGAAACTCCCTCCTCCCCCAAAAGATTTCTTACTGTTGCATTACTCTGCCATTTGGTCACTGCTTATATAATTCCAGGCACATTCAGTTAGGTACGACTCTGAAGCATGACACTTCTCCTTCCCAAACGCTAATGGGCTACAAACGCCAATATCTGACAGGAGGTTTTATTTTTAAACAACTTACAAAACTAGCATAGCCTGAAGTAGTCAACTGGTGTTTCTGACACTAAGTTAATCAAAATATATTTATACAGCTAAAGCATGCTTTGACAGGTATTCCAGTGACCACGGAATAGATAAATAAATCCTCATTAATATTCCCAAAGAAAAAAAGGAACAAACCTTACCCATCCACCCAAACCACATCTTCTCTGGTTAAAACTGCCCTTTCTATAGGCATGCCACCATCTCCTTTTTCAAGTGTCCCTAACCAACAAGAAGCCCAGATACTGCAAGAGTTCTGGGGCAGGTCTGACTTCATGAAGAGCAAGACTGCTACGCATGCTCTTATAGACGTATTCAGATGCCTACTGCTTCTCAATAGAAAGCTGAAACAAAAAAGAAGTGACAGAATACTCAATCCTAGCACTATATTTGATATATGGTCTTCCAGAACCCATACTTTGACCATGTGTGTACATGGAAATTTAATTTTAGGATCTTTTAGATGGGGATTGTATTTTTGCATCTGTATTCCACTGAATGCAAAACAACATGCAAACAAGATTAGAGAAAGCTTCTTTCCAATTCCTTCTGAAGGAGGTCGCAAGTGACGATTAAACTTGTATAAGTGATTATCCTTCTGGATTCAAAATAAGCCTGAAGACATTCCCAGACGCTACAATAACCATTCCTCAAGCACAGGATGTTCAAGACTACAGTAACAGTATTGTAAGTTTTCCAACCTTTCAAACCATTAAATACCTAAAGACCTTTCAAAAAGTCAGAGATATTAACTGTAACTAGGCAATCTCAGCTATCTGTGTATGGATTAACTGGTTCTTAAGCACTACTGCGCGCTCAGGACAGTACTGCTGAACATAAGATGCGGAACAGTAACAGCAAAAAGTCTTATGCTGCTTAAGATACGGTCCCCTCTCTCTAAAGACATAAGGCTATTTGGCCCATTCGTTTTTGGAAAAATTGGAAACACATTTTTAGTATAAAGTTTAGTCAATTAGGCCATGCTTACATTTTTACTTTACATGGGTTACCCTATTTCCCTGCTACTGCTTCAGAGTTAACTGCACAGCACACAAACTGATTAAAAAAAACTTGTGAAATTAAGCAACTACTATCCAACACCACCACTACCATACCTGCAGCAAGCTGGGAAACTAGATTAGCATACAACTTGGCAAGGATATATTAAACAGCTTCCCCAGCTACTCAAAAGCTTGAACATTCCTAGGTTCAACACAGAAGGCCTTTGAGTAGGTGAAAAAAAGGTATCTTGAAGGCAGCTTCACCTGAACTCAGAATATCGGTCCTCATTTTTGCTACTTCCTTTCTCTGGTACACTTAATGCAAGAGAAATACTTTATCTTGCAGTTTAATCTAAATTAGAAGTAAGCTTTATTCCAATTTGATTTGCTTTACAAGCAAAATATTTATTCTTGAAATCTGACTGAGCAGGATTAGGTACACATTATGCATTTCCAAGCTATGCTGCAGCACTCCTGAAAAGACCATTGTCTTCCTCGAACTATATATGTGCAGTTAACTATATATATGTATATATATATACACATAGTTAAATTCTCCTTAAATGCCATCAATATTCAAGGATTAAATCTGTTCTCTATTTAAGTAAGGCCAGTAAAGAATTAGTCTGTGGTATTAAAACATGTCCCTGGTCAAACACTCACTAGGGAGATGGATCGTCTCCAAACATTCTGCTTGCCCAGATAGTTCAAATTACCTGCCCGTAGGCCACGTGACAATGAATTGCATCAGTGAGGTCTGCCCAAGTGCATGAAGTTACTTGAGCCTAATTCTCAATGGCGGATGGGCAGGAGAAACCAAGTCAAATGTTTTCAGGGTTAAACTTTGTAATGATGTTGTATTACAAGGCTACAAGTTATGTACATTTAGAAGAAAAATAGTACTTTTATTTTCATACTAGTTAGCTTGGAGAGCAGTTTTAAATACAAACTCTGATTCAGACACGCATACTTCAACATTAGTAAAAGCACTTTCCCAGCCTTCTCCTCAAGAGAAGTTCCCAATGCTGAGGGCTGCCTTCTAGCTAAAACAGAAGGTCACAACCTATGCTCCTAGAAAGGCCTGTACTAGCGAGAAACATCTATGCACACAAGCTAAAAATAAAAATGCAACTACCCAGTTTAAGTCCAAGTTGAAGACTAAACAGACAGTAGATGCGAGAAGCAGCTTACACAAAAATCACTGCAAAACAACAAAAAACTGGCAAGTAGGTGCAAAGCTAGATTTCTGAATGGGCATGTTTGAGTTGAACAGCAACCTGATGGTAAAAAAAAATTCAAGTAAAGTGAGAAGTAGCCAAGCTGTGTCTGTCTTGCAAGTCATCGCATCAGCGTGGCTGACCTCTTTGAAAGCAAGCCGTCTGCATGCGGGGCAGTGATCTTCATAGCGACGTTCTACCACTACGCGGGGTGCTTTCTAAGGTCCCTACCAAACCAAGCAAAATCTGGACTCAATCAATTCTGATTTACTTTTCTAGTGAGCACTGTTTGTACAGCTTTAGTGGTCCAGCACTACTTTCAAACTCAGACATGTATATTTAAAAAAAAAAATATATATATATATATATACACAAATTAAGGTTATATCAGGTGGTGATAGAAGTATGACAGAGGAAGGGTTTTCACTATGCGGACAAACATTAGCATTGCAGCCTCCTCCTTCCTTGAGGACACAATATAAATCTTCAACTAAGTTTTACGTAGTAACTTCACTAGACTATGGGTTTATTTTCAGCTTGTGTTCTCGCCCTTTTACTTCTTTTTAACTACAAACATAAATATATAAACTTAAACTTAATAAAAGATATTAGCATCTAAAATATTGGTTACAATAAATATGGAAAAAGCAGAGCTTTGTATTGGTTATACAGAGAAGCCAAAAGGTAAATTCACTTAGAGACATGTTTTGTTTCACCCTAATATTTAATTCGCAATTTGACCAACTTATTTAATTTGTATTCACAGGAAACTCTAGCACTTTGCATAGAAAACAGTTGTTTTTTGCACTCCATCAGTTTCTACTTCTTCAAACACTTGTACATTTCACATATTCCCCTTTAAAAGGAAATTAAAAATAGTGCACCAGAGCTTCACATCGGTATTACCAACTTAAAAATATCAGACACTTGAAGCTCTACCGTCAAGAGTCTGCTTGGAAATTCCTAAAGAAACACCAAAATCCATTGACGTGTGAAAAATAACTAGAAAGAGTTCCCTAAGGCTTTTTTTTTTTTTTTTTTTTCTTAAGGTGGGTATAACAAACTGTAGCACTGCTGAGTGGCAGACCATTGCACCCTGAGGACTGGGATCCACCAGGGTTAGCTAGCAGGGCTGTGCTGCACATACAGCCTGGCCTTCAGGCCCATGCTGTGCCTATCTCTTGACCACAGAATAAATTAAGCCAGCTTGTGGTAACAGAGGAGTCCACAGGCAGCTCCCACTTGGTACCAGCAATTAAACCACCTGCATGTCCTTGTCTTTATCAAGAACTGCAGCAAGACATTCTCCTGTGAACACCCTTCCTGTTTGACTGTAGAAATGATGCACAGAGTTGTTCTCTTGTAAGAAAATTCTATAATAGCCGGGAGGATTGAAATGAGGTAGCCTTCGCTACAGGCAGGGTCTGCACAGCATGATGCATATTGAGGCTCATTTGATGCTGCACAACTTGGAGCTTCCAGCTTCCAAGGGGATCCACGGTTATCTATACTGTTCTCTTTCTTTACAGTGCTAGCTTTAATAAAAAGCATGTTAAATGATACTTTACAGAGTCCAAGTGCCTTTCTTACCAGGATCATCATGGACCAGAACCTCCTGGTGCAAAACAAACCACACAGATTCATTCTCTTCCAGAAAGTCACTTCTGAAATTCTTATGAAAATAGGGGGCCAAAAAACCCAAAAACAACAAAAAACAAACAAGTCACAAATATCTGTCATGCAGCACCACGCAGTCTAGTCACATTCATTCATTTTCAACACAAAGAGGTTAGTATCCACAGTGAATATATTCCTTTTCCCGTTTTTGATCCCATAACATTTTCAAAGTAAACCAAAATTTCAGTACTGAATTAAAAAAAAGCCACAGAAGCGTATGCATTCCTGCTAGCAAGAGATCTGCTATTTCTGAAATATCTATACACTTCTGAGAACCCAAGAAGTGTATTCTTTCAAGCTTGTCATTAGCCCATAGTGACGTACACAAGTTGATACAACAGGAAGTCAGTTCACATTAGTCTCAAAGTGGACACAGATACACAAGCAGAATCAGCACCCAAACTGTACATGAGACTCATTTAAATATAAACTTGAAGCCAAGCATGTTCAAAGAACGCATGAACGATCTATTTGTAGACAAGCTACCTTTTTTTTGTGAATTGTTAATGGATTTGTGGAATAGGATTGAAAAAAACATTAAGATACCAGATTACATTAACCACAGCAACGTACTCAAATTATCAACACCTTAGAATGGCTCATGCTATCACAGACCTAAACATATAATCACAAACTTCACATACACTTAAAAAAAATCCACTTACAAATCCATTAGTTCTTTCATAAAAAAAAAGTCTCTAAAATATGGCAGTCACCATCATAGATGCAGAAGTAAAAATTAAACAGAGCTTGCCAGACCAACTATATCCATTTCTTTGATAAAGTAAATGGCTTTCTAAACAAGCCAAGCATAAAAGTTTGAATCTAGATCACAGACAGCTTCTAGAATGACTCCATATTATAGCAGCTTAGACAAAGCTGGTAGTTTCACAAAAAATATAAGCCACTCACAGAAGGGGAGACAGGTCACAGGCCATGCTGAACAAAGAAAAAAGTTAGAAGAAAGAAAAGATTGAGCTTATAATGACTACAGCACTAGGAATGTGTAAAAATGAAAACGTGCAAAGAACTATTTGTTGTAACTTGAGTCATTTGTTGGAAGCAACCAAAAGAGAGGAAAAACCCTGCCTGGACTAATCTTTGGTAGGAAAAATGTGCACCAGCAAGGATGGAGCCCTACGACCAGCAAAGGCTGTCCTATGTTAATACCAAAGAAAACACCTCTAGCGTAGAAAGGTAACATCCCTGCACAAACCTACTTTGGATTACTAAAGAGCATTATCATCTCATTTAGGAAAAGCTAACAAAAAAACAGAATCAGGACTGCAAGACTAAGAATGGTCAGAGGAATGCTGGCTCTTACGCAAGCAGACTAAAGGAAGCTTTCTAGTATAGGAAAAAGATGAGTGAGAGTATACTGGGGGCGAAGAGGAGAGAATAGAACAGCATGGGAAATACATCCGCCTTCTCAGGACAGACATACGCAGTCCATCTGCGCTCAGCTAATGCTTATTCAAACCAGTGTGGGAGGAGACAACTCTCTCCAGGGATGACTGCAAGCATGTCAGGCCGTCAAACATTCCAGCCCAAATGTGCCATGGAAGATATCAGGGAAGTAGCATGGATCACGCTCTCAAATGACACCTAAAAAGAGGTAAGAACAGGCCTCCTTTGCTGTTCCCCCAAGTCCCAGTTTTGAAATCAGTACTGCAATGCTGAAGACAGAAACCACGTGCCGATACTACAAACAGTCCTTCTGAGTTCCAAAGAAATCTTTAAGCAAGTGTGAAATAAGAAGTATGAAAAGTCTCCTTGGCTCTTCACCTATGCTTTTGGCGTAATCTTGCTAAGGGAAGAAATCTCAACATGTCTAGACTGGGACTTATATCCGTGGCATGCTGTACCTTTTATAACTTTCGCAGAAAACATCTTACACAACAGTACGCTGTCTTTCATCCCAGTACTAACGTGGCTAGTACAGAGTCAGTCATCCTCCAACCGCATGGAATTAGATTTTCAAGCTCACTTTTAATGCCTTTTTATTCTTGTAACTACATTCTTGAGTCTTCCTCATGCTGAGAAGTATGAATACATTAACCATAAAACAATGGTATCAGCAGCATCCCTCCAGCATTCTGAAGGAAGTCTCAATAGTATCTACTTAATTCTGCATACCAAGATAAGTGCTACAATAGAAAATTAATTTTTATCCTCTTAGTTTCCAGAAGTCAGACAGATACTCACGAAGTCCATTCACTGTGCTGCTGTGCTCAGGACATCAGAAAGCAAAGCATACCAAGATAACACCAGAGAATAGTCACTACTTAAATGCTACAAGGTTTCTCTACCAGCAGATTCTTTAATTATAGTATAGTTTATTATCTTCAATCTTCAAGAGCAGTACAAGTACAAGAGAGGACAGCTGCATAAAAAAAGTTAAGAGTATTTAACAGAAGACCATCCTCCCCTGTGAGAAGGCAGGGAATTGTGCATACATGCTCTTCCATTTTCAGTGTACTTTCCAATAAACTGATTCTTGGAAAAATCATAAATGGCCAGAGACCCTAGAAATATCCAAGATGACTTCTATAACCTCACTGGAAACAAGTCTGAAATAAGGAAATATCAGGAAGAGGAACCTTGGAGTATGTACACACACACCTGAACTAGCTCTGAGTTAGTTTTCCAGCTACCACCAGCAGTGCTGCTGTCACAGCAGCACAGAGGGGACTACAAATCCCACTCAAGAAGTCAGGTAAGCATCAGGCCAGTTTTGCATTCCGCAAGGATATCATGCTGCTAGAGCTAGGCAGCACGGTAACATAACGCCATAGGTACTGATGCATTAACTAAGCACGTTCACGTTCCCAATTGATACTTCTAGAGAAAGGCCCGATGAGGAATTCAGCAGCGCTGCACTGAGATCAGGATGGAAGTGGCCCACATTCTCCATATGATAGGAAATCTTGCCTGTTCTGCTGAGAGCAGGGTACTGAAATTCAATGTATTTAGATATTCAGAATTGCTGCTCTACGTTATTTTCCTAGATCACAAACTGCTTTCTAATACAACAACGATACCCAACCCAGTTAATACAGATGGTTACTTTTGATTTGCTGAATACCTGTATACAAGTCATTTGATTTCTCTCTACCTCGAATTTGTCAACTGTAAAAATCATAGTAGTATTTCTCGCATTCTTCACTCCCCTGAAATGGAAGCGGAATAGGTTTTACTAACATGCTGTCCACGCAATCACCTCAATCTCCTAAGCATCTTTCCGTTTCTATTATTCCGTATTATCTATTTATAAAGTCGACATAGCATCCTTTTTTTTTTTTTTAATAAACGAAAGGACAAATTTCCCCACTGCATGTACTATGCAATATTACATTTTCTGAGAACACACATTCACATGCAATCATGAGAGCTAAAGGCACTGTTATGCTTACCTGCCAGAAGCATCTCCTAGAACAGTGCTAAGTTTCAGACAAGGGACAAGTGATCAGTACTGAATACTACAGTAAACCTACAGTAATCCTGCTTTAATACCCGGACATAAAGTTAGCTTAGTACTTAAACTTACTCTTTATACTTCTGTCAAGACCAAGCGTGCTATGCAACAGTCCTCCACCATGCCAAATCCCCTTTATGAGCAGGCTGTCTGAGGAGAGCTAACAACTGGCAAGTTTTTTTTTTTCTTCCAGACAGCATTACTACAAGAACAAAAACCACTTTTCAGTATGAAGCCAAATGTAATAACTTCAAAAACAAAAGTCAAGGTTTTACCACCACGAGAGTCAATTAAGAGCCCTGAAGTAAAAAAAAAATCCAGCCCCCAGTTTGTAAGAAACCGAATAATAGCTCCAAGCAATGCAGACACTACTTAACTCCAGTTCAGTAAAGCACTTGAAGTGAGACAGGATTCATGGACATCTAACTAAGCAATGTTTTGGTGCTTTCCTGACTTTGACTCAGTGTCATTGTGTAGTTAGTATTTAAACAATGTTAATGTTTAATAAAAGACATTTACTTAGAAAACAGTTTTTCTGCACTGCAAAGGCACTGGCAAAGAAACAATCACTTTCACACTTCCATTTGTCATGGGTTGAAAGTGATAGATTATCATCCTTCTTAATAGTTTAAACACAGCCTAGAAACAGATAGTTTCAGTTAAAGCTTTTCAAGTGCCCCCCCTTCAAATATTTCAGATTACACTACAACTGCATATCAAGATTTTGTCTTCATTCACGGGAAGGAATTAGTTTAAAGGATAAATACATTAGTGTTAGAATCTAAATCTGCAGTTCTCAAATTCCAGCTCAGTAGACATTTACAATTGCATGCAGAAGAACTTAACCTACCATAAAATACCTGAATAAATATCTGAAAACCTGAACTATTCATAGAATACCGATATTTTTCCCAGAAAACTATGGCAGTAAGGTCTGGGAAATCAGGGGTTACATTTCCTGGGTTTTTAAGTGAGAGCGTTAAAATTAATGTTCCCCATAAAGGCTGAATGAACTACATGAACATAGCTTTGTAGCTGTTATGCCATAAAACAGAAACTTTGCCTCCATAAACTACCACAACTCAAGTAAGTATCTCCCAAACAAGCAAATATTGTTTGTAACACAACGATCTGAAACAAGTCCTAAGCCTACTAACAATCAGCAGCAACAAAAACAGATTGCTTTGCCACCATATTCTTTATTGGTACCACTGGATTCCTTATTGGCATTTTTAATCTCTTCAGTTTCTTACAATGAAATAAATTCTCAATTTATGTATGAGAAACTGCATTCCAGCTTACAGTATTAGAATACACTGAGTTGTTGAGTACTACTCATGGAAGTGCACTCATAATTTAATTCCAAGCGTATGCTACTTTGAAAAATGCTAGTTTGAAACAGAACGGCACCAGTGAGAATTAAATGGAAGACACTCCATGATGAGTTCTCTCCACAATTCCCTTCTGATTGCTTTAAGTCCCTAGAATCCTCTCTGGTTTATGCTGGAGGAGAGCATGCCTGTATTATACCCCAAACTGCATTTGCAACAGCTTTCTCGAGAGCTGTATTGTCTACCTGCTTGCAGTGTACTATACCACTAGAAATCAGTCTTCTCATAGCGGTAAATTTAAATCAATTAATTGGGGAAACTGTTCATATGTATTCTGAAACTTCAGTTCAATATCAAATACAACTTGATTTCCACTAGTTAGAACCTGAATCCAGAACTAGCTCATAGCACACTAATGACTCTTGGTGAAAAGAATCAACAAACCCAAGCATGACTACGATAAAATTAAGTCTGCATACCAAATCTGCTACAACTCTAACTGGAACATACACACAACATAGCACATACAAATATACAATTTAGTTATTGATAACTTAAGACCACATGATACCTAACAAGCTTTCTGACATTAACAAGACCGACTGCCCACATGGTAATGGTAGGGTGGATAAAACGCAGGCCACAGCCTCTCAGCTACATTTACCAGCTACCACAAAGCACAGTTACAAGCTTGTAATGTGTGGCTCTGAACTCACTCCATGCAGAATACAAACCTTTTTTTAGATAGGACATACCATAGCTTGTCACCAGTTAAGAAGAGTCAAGCAAACGTTTCATTAGTTAATTAGCAAATTAAGAGTAGATCCATCTGTTCCTAAAATAACATAATCTATCCCACTTAAACATTACAGCATATTTAAAGATTCAAATACTAATTCCACTTTACATTCCCCGTCCTTTTACATAGCTACCCTGGTAATCCAAACCAATTATCTTCATAACCACAGCACAGATTTCTAACTTCTTAAAAAAACACAAGTGCAAAACTGCAAGAGCAACTGGCAGAATAACGCTATTTGCGAGACAACAGCTGAACAGCTGTTATAAGGATGCCTACCGGAAGGATAAATACAGCCCACAGGTTAGCGCAGAGAATACAGACAGCAGTGTGAAACAGGCAACCGAGACCAGTACAAACCACGCTGTATCCCCTTAGTCACATTAAATATCCATTGCTAATCCTAGCTGAGTAAAGCTTTATGGCTTTAGCAGTAGATATTGTACACTGTAGTAGTATTACTAGAGCTACAGCCTCTTTCGCTACCTCTAGCGTGGCAGGCAGGGCAAGCACAGAAGCAGTTAACAGAACACAAGATTTTCTTCCTCCCTCCTGCCTTTCAAGAAATCTGTTACAAGAATACTTCTTTGGCAGTGATATACTGCTTGACAATGCTCATTTTCACAGAATCATTTAGGTTGGAAGATACCTCCAAGATCACCTAGTCCAACCTAATAAATGAATAGAGATGATTTTATAATGCTGAATTACTGACGGATGTCTCCTTAGCATTACCACTCCCTAAAAATTTACTCAACATACTTTCACCAACTTCAAAGAGCAGTTGTATTGGTATCTTGTGAGAAATAAAACACAATTTTCTCCCCATGAGAATCCTATCTTCCTGAAAAAGAAAAAAAAAAAAAAATAGTGGAGTCAGACCAGCAACTTCTTTCCCTCAGGAGTGCAAGGGAACAAACATGCAAATTTCTATGAATTAAATTAATCCCACTGAAACTGGAACTCTGTTACTATGTAAAATATAAAATTCTACAGAATGGAAAGTATATGCTAATGTAAAACTTTGTGATAAGCATTGTTGTCTAGCCACAACAGAGTGTTTCAAAACACTAGGGAAAACTCTTAAGAGAACTTGTACCCTACCCTAACTCCTGGTTCTGTACCGCAGCCCTCCTCCCTCCTGCTCTCCTATCACGTCCCTCGCCTCGGTCAGCACCACGGCTACTGAAGAGGAGCACTACTTTGGAACACTCCTCCATTCCCCCATCAGCTGAGCTGCGCAGAGCGAAGAAAATGCATGCAATATAGTTTATTATGTATTGTCTGTGTATCTGAGTGATATCCTATAAGATTGCAATACTTGAGCCTTGTGAGCTCCCCCTCTCCCCCCAAAAAAAGAAAGTTTAAGAACTCAAACAAGACAGATAAACAATCCTTTGACCGGTCGCCCTCTCTGCTAAGAAGGTACAGAAGGAAGAATTCTATGACACTGGGAAGTGAGCGATGCCTTATCTTATCACTTCAGCTAACAGGTAAGGAAAGCCAGGAGGCTGCAGAACCTGCAGCTTAAATGCTTGAAACTGCAAGTGACCACAGAGCTCCTAGCTTATTCTAACATTACCTCAGAACTATTATTTATATGACCGCACTAGGTGTTAATTCAAGCACAGTTTACCTGATCAACATAATTAATGACAACCTTCGTATAAAATCGAGCTTCGGGGAAGTCAGTTTCAATGCTTTCATCACTCCTAGAGAAATGGCTAATTGCAGGATTCACCCCAAACTCCTAACGGGAGCCACGAAGCTGCCTCAGTTGCCCCGCGGAGCAGGCCGGCACAGACCCGCCCTCCGCCGCCGGCACACCTCGGGCAGGCCGTAAGCAAGAGGCACGGTGCGAGGAAGCCCCCGCCGCCGGAGCGCTGCCTTGCTGGGGACGGGAAATGGCAGAGGCGCGGGGGGCAGACGGGAGCGGCGCAGCCGGCGAGGCGGCCGCCTCCCGCCGCGCGGCCGGGGCCCA
>VXAA01006069.1:437438-473015 GCA_013399115.1 Anseranas semipalmata
CTCCGTGTCTGACCGGGGCGGAATCCGCCGCAGCGGGGTCACACGCCCCGCGGGAAGGCAGCGCGGCAGGGGCAGGGCTCGTCCCCCCCCAGGCAGGGGACACGGGGGCACTCGGGACGTGACAGCGCGGCCAGGCACAGCGCAAGCTGCAGCTCTTGCGCGCCCTACCAGCTCCGGCACCGCTACGCGTCCTGCCGCAGCCGCGGGCTCGCTGCTGTGGGCAGGTACGTGCAATATCCGTCCTCCTGTTTGAGGGGGACAACCCAAATCCGTATCGCTGTACGGCAAGACCCTTCTATCGGCTATGCAATTCGAGTGAAAAACAGGTAATGTGTTTTAAAAAGTTCACAAGTATACCCAACGTTCAAAAAAAAAAAAAAAAACACCGCAAGTTCATTTGACTTCCTACTTTGCTTCCTCTTTCTCCAGCTGCCAGTGTAATTCCCTCCCTCAGACACATCTGAAAAGGCTGCTTCTACTTGGGTAAATGCATGAAAGCCTGAAAGAAAATTTTGATTTCTACCTAGATTTCTGCAAATAACTGGGACAAATGGGTTGTTTCTGCCTCCTCTTAGTCATACATATAAACATCTCTATCTACTCAAGTAATTTTCTTGCAATATTTTCATTCTTAGCAACTCCACTGCAAAAATCTATCCAAAATTCTACTTACAACATAATTATACTCCTTACATTCACTCTGCTATAATAATGTTTGTTATTTGTCTTGTCATCAGCTAGGAAAAAGGATCTATTTTCAAAATATGGCTTTTCCTCCATAAAACACCAAAATTATTTTTCTCACAGCTGTACAAATCCCCCTTCATTTAAACATCACAGACACTGGACTTTGTGAAAATAATAATTTGCAAATCCTATTGAGCACACATTTATCTATTATTATTAGTTTCAATTTAAAAGAGCTATTAAAATATAACATTTTTGTGCAAAAATGTTTTGGAACAGAAACATTGCAATTGAGCCAAAAGTGAAACTACTTACAAATTAAAAGTGAAACACACGTTTTAATCCAAACTTACAGAAATACTAATGCAAACATGTATGTTGTAAAAAAAGCACACATTCGTTTCCCTAGTTTGCAGCCATATTGCTAGCATAGTGCAGAACGTATTTGTATTTGTTTTACACTGATAGTTTTTACTTATGGTGATACACTTTGATTAATAGTAATCTAACCTCAGAGATGACAATAGTGAGGCATTTTCTGCAATTTCTTCTTTAAGAATTGTTCTTAAAGTTTGGTAAACATTAGCTAGGCCAGCAATCTTCTGAAGAGACCAATTCCCTTTTGTCCCTTGACCTGCCACCTCCTTAGCTGACTATCTTTACTTCCACCATCAAGATAAATCATCTGCTCTCCTAGCATTTCCCTGATTAATGATTTCATCCATTTTACCATATTGGAACTATTTCCCCTTTCTGTAACCAAAATAAACAAAAGTATATCTTATTCTATAATCTGTATTTCTACTTACTAAAAATGAAACATCTGTCTCCAGGATCTGCCACACTTTCCTTTTTGTCAGCAATAGGCTAGGAAGACAGATTAATATTTCATTAAATTATAAAACCAGGAACACTGTTGTGCTAAAAATAAAAGGAAGAATATCAAGTCAGAACACTGAACCTAATGGTTATAAGGTTCATAATTGCTTGAGTAACAGATTGAAATCTAACTTTCTAGGTTTGGTTCTTATTTACTCTGCTGTTGAGCAGCTCCTGGGGATCCACAAGGGGAGCACTCAACTCATCAATCACACCCCACAAATCCCCAAGTGATGATATTTGAGCAAAGGGAATATTTTGTTAATTGCCTACTCAAAACCAACGTTGTTTGTAGCTGTGCAGCTCCTGGCTGTAAACACAGCAGATCAAGTTTATCTTTGGGGTTATCTTAGTGCAATTATATTAGGATGAATTTCTTCCAGTCTTTTCCAAGCAGCATTATCCAGAAAATGTTCTTCAGGCTCTAACACCCTTTCTAATAGTTTGCCACAGACATTTATAAGATACTGAAAAACAACAGCTTGACAATCCAAGGAAAGGTGAGTTTCATTTCATACATCATGCCATCCCCTCATCTTTTTTCACTTGATATTTAGATGTTACAAAACCAGCTTTGAATCTCAAAAGAAGTAACAGTTTCAAAGGCTATGCTCAGTGTGACTAAGGGGTGTCTTGAACATGTACTTCAGTCCCTTCACTTGCACAATTCTGGGATATCTGATGTAGTAAGAAAGGGAAAGCTACATAGCAGAGTCCTGTATATTTAGGAGGGTAATATTTGAAGTTTCAGTTTAAAACATTTCTAATCAAACATTCTTTCTCAGATCACACATGTGATATTATACATAGCTTTTAACTCTCCAGTACCACTTGGAGTTGCAGGAGCAACAGCATCATGATTGACAATTGCTCTGGAAACAGTTACCTGAAACGGAGCCAGTCCTTTTGAATAAAGCATTCTATGGCAACTTGCCTTGTGATCACCAAGTGCATTTCTGACCATCTGTTTTTCAAGATCCCATCTTTTGATATGAAAGGCTACAGCTTCACAGTTTGCTGAAGCATGAACCAACAGATCATAACCCTTCAACCTCTAAAATGCCATACAAACATTTGTTCTCCTAACGAAAATAAAAATTATTTAAGCTCCATAGATCTAAAGATAATTTCATTTCAGTCCCTGGCACATCCCAATTATTATCAAGGTTGCTGTTTCTGGCATTGCTAAAGCTTATTTGTCTCCTTCTGAGAATTTATCAAAATCACATATTACACAGGCTCCAGATCATTGATCTCCTGGTGCAATGCTGTGACTTGCAGTTTATAAATAAGGCTCTCACTGCAGGGGTGGGTATTTTAGAACAACACTTCCCTCTGCTGGATCTGTGGGCAGTGACATCTGTCCCTGCACTGGAGGGACCTGCCCAAATCCTGTGCCACTAGCTCAGGCAAGATCCCTGCTCCTTCCAGACAGCTTTGGACGGTAAGAAACTAGCAAGGGTCTGCTTAATTTATTAATGAATTTGCTAATCATAAAAGTTTAATCCAGTGTCAGCTGACCAGGAATATGAATTTAGTTTTTTTTCAAGACAGAAGTATCTAAAAGCTGTAGATATTACTAAAATTGGGAGTTCTAGGGCCTGTCGTTTTATATTCACTCTAAAACCCAGACACATTGGCTCTTGAGCTGCAAGAAAGTAGTTTACAGAATAAAGAGAGACCAGATAAACTCTGATAATATAAAAACATAATATAAGAGAACTGGAATAGGAGATGTATGCTTGGCTGCATGTACTTCACTGAAAAAACATCAGGATCTTAGGGCATCCCAAGCAAGACACCATACACAAGACATCCTGCAAAATACAGTATATTTGAAAGGAAAGCATGTTCTTCTTTCTCTGTTCTGTGCTGCTACCTTTTCATCTACCTGTGATGAAGTGAGCACAGACAAAGTGATGACAGCATGTTAACATCATTTTTTTGTCCTGTCAGAGAGCAGCAGCCTAAAAACCAGAAACGCATAATATATAGGGTTGTTAGCATGAACCTCACTTTGGAGACAATGCCTATATATAGATCCATTGCCTGCAAAGACTTTCTCTATGCAGCCAATGCTGATTTTAATTGATAACTTAAGGAGTTGTCACTGTTAAGTGACACGTGGAGCCTCATGCCAGATAAAATTAAGTGAAAATACCTTTTACTCAGACAAACAGGCATTTCTTTGTAGAGTGTGTGTACTTACAGCACTACAGGAAAAGGTTAACTTTTTTCAGAGAGAAATATTGGCCACACTTTTTATGACTCTGATAGAAACCAAGAAGAGTAGTACAGTGAATTTTAATTGGGTGCTATACTTCCTATCTGGCCATCTGTTCCAGACTGCTAGTAATAACCAGAGTGTGACATTTTATGGTAGTTTTTGATAGAAACTACCATATTGAGATATAGCTTGAGTTCAAATCATACCATTGTTGGAATAGTGTCCACAACTGAGGGGGGAGGGAGATTTAGAGGAAGGGAAGAGAGAGGATTGCAGAGACAAATGAGTGAAGTTGAGCTTCATTCATGGCCTCCAGACAGGAACTGGTCCTGGTGCAATACGTGTGCTCCTAACTCACTTGTACAAACATGACTTAAAATCATAACTAAGCATTTCACTGAACAAAGATTCTGTTCACGTACTCTGCTGAATGAAGGCTTTTCGTGGACTTCAAAACACAGGAAGATGACGAATAAGCGAAAGATGGGGGAAGGGGAGTAGACAATACAGATATAAACTTTGAAACAGGAGGCAGAGAAGTTCCACAGAAAAAAAAAAAGTCAAAAGATCAGATCAAAGTGATACTCAACATTAAAAGGTAGAACAGGTAACAATGCTGAAGGCTATACTGAGGTTAAACAGAATAAACCCTCACTAGAAGGCACGAAACAGGTGATTACACAGTAAGTAACTCCTGATCTGTGTTCAGAACAAAGCCTGTACTAAGCACACTGAAGGTCTAGTTAGAAAAGATTGTATAAGAAGTATTTCTTATGAAATAAATGTTTTCAAAGAGGTTGGAGAGGAAACAAAACACTTGAATAAGGAAGAAACCAGAATGTTGGGATCAAGGTGACATCCTGAGTAACAGCAAGAGGGAAAGGAAATTAATAAAATGTACAGCATAATGTAGCATAAGCAATGCTTTTTTCTAAGCAGGATGCTTTCCAGTCATCACCTGTGTTTTAAATGTTGAAGAATAAGGATTACTGTCTGCTCCTCTTAGATGGCATCGCATTCTTGTCTACTGGTGATCCTAGCATCTTATTCTTACTGACTAATTTTGAAGTCTTGTCTGATAATTTTCAAGAAAACATATGAGGTGGACTCTAAGTAAACAAAGCAACTAATGATGAGTATTTGTCCCCTAATTGCTTTTAACACAAAGCAAACATTTATTAGCTCTACTAACCCTTTAGCCATAAACAGTTCACACATGACACTTAATACTGCATTACTAATCATTGATGAGTGCCTGCTAGAATGTTACTAACAAAATTTTTTTCAGTGCTTTGGGATTCCATTGCCATTCACTCCTATTGTTTGCAAATGCTTTGACTCCACTATACATTGCAACTACAAGTCAGTAAAAATGTAATTAAGACTAGCTCTTGAAACTCTACATCACATATTTTTCTGCAGAAAACATAGGAAATGCACTTCAATGTCTTCTTATGCAGATCCAGATTTCTCACAAGCATCCTAGGTCTTTCTTTCTTTTACGCTATGTTAGTTTTTGTATTTTACTTGCCTTGTACAGAGATGAAAGAATTTTACACCAAACAAGTATTTCATTAATGTCAGTTTCTGTTTGCTCAGCGTTCTTGCAAAGTCTTGTATTTCCAGTCAATCCAGAACTCACCTGGAGACGGCTTTATGCCTACTGTGGAGGTTAACAGACTAGAAATCGGAAGTCCTCCAGTAAGAAACTACTTACTGTGCTGCTTTATGTAATCACTGTTGCTTTACTCATTAGGCCGCAGACATGCAGCCTAGATTTCAGGTGAAACAACTCAAGAGGGTCCCCCCTTCAACTAACCTCCTGTTGCTAAGGATAGTCCCCAGCAATTTTTTCACCAGAAGTTAGTGTCAGAACTGCAGTTTCATTTGTGTGTGATGTCACTCCCCAATCTGGTTTGACCAAAACTGATTGGATCAATGAAAGAACCAATTTGAGATCAACCAATATAAGATCTTTCCCATTTAACTTGCCCTTACAATAAAGCAGGATTTGCTTGGCATCTTCCAGCCTCAGATCCTCAGAGAAGATGTTAGATCAAAAAGACCCAAACCAATTTCTTTGTCTTTCAGCACACTTTCATTCTGGACCTTTATTTCTCATTCACTTTGGTCTTCTTTCCTAAAGTGTGGTCTGGTCAGTGATTTATCTGAAAAATATATTCCCAATACCCCCACAGAAGGGGAAAACACCAGTTCTGTGCTATTTGTAGCCCCTGCCAACAAAAATGCCACAGACTTACTTTCTGGTAGATGATTAGATCCTACAGCTCAAGCAGAAACTCGCCTTTTTCTTTCTGGAGAATATGGGAAAGACAAGATGAAAAGGTATGTTATACTGAAGCATCTCTTCCCAAATTTATAAACAGAGAAGGCACCTTTGGAATCTGTCAGCACAAAATCAGCCTTGGCAGTGTGAACAATATCCAAATAAATGAATATTTTTTTATAGATGATAAGAAATGCCATTTATCCACCACCTGCTTCACTCTGCAGTTGTATTCAATTTTCTCTGAGATATACAAAATGTATGAGGTCATTTAGAATTGGAGCGTTCTCAGCACCTGCTAAGATTAGGTCTTTAGAGGCAATAAAGCCAGTATAATCTGAACTGCAGGATCAAGCTAATTGGCTATGATGGCCTTTTTTAAAACAGTGCCAAGCATATACAGTAGCTACTATCTGATAACTAAATTGTTACAGTGCAGCCTACCAGACAAAACAAAACAGAAATCCCAAATATTATTTTTGAGTTAGAATCAAAGTAAATAATAAATGCATAAAGCACAGTGTGATATGAGGAGTTCCGTGGCACATAATTGGGATGTTTAACCATAAAAAAATGTAGTTAGACAGGAGTCATACAGCTCACCCTAAACGACTAAAAACTCTTATGCATTTGTTTAATACTGCATACTGTGAGTAACACAGGAAATTCTCACTGAAGTATTTCCAGCTTAGTAGAGTCCCCTGATGCAATCCAGTGTTAGTCATGCAGTGTGGGAGCAGATAGCCACATCCTCTTCCCCAATTCAGATGCTGGCTTGATTCAGCCTGTAGGAATAAATTTGTGAGATGTTTGGGCCGTATTCCTTCACCTGCATTATCATACATTTTATTTAACATGGCACACTAATTTCTCAGAACATGTCTTAAATACACAGTTCCTAAAGAACAGATTCATGCTATTTTTCTTCAACAGGGCTTACAGCCACAAGGCAGACTGTGAAGTGTCAGGTTGGCAATGGGCTGGGAAGAAGGAGGGTACCTCCCAGCTGAGACTCTAGGTTATCCCTGCTTTAGAGGTGTGTGGGTGTTCTGCCTAACCTACTGCAGAGGTGTGAGTATAGGACTGGGCACTAAACTGCTGCAGACATCAGCATGTCTTCCTGTGCTTTTGCTTGAAAAGCAGGACTGCTAGCACAACATAGTTGTGCAGTCCTGAGGAAGAAAAGGAATAGAAGATAAACAGAAGAGAAATTATGAGCAAAGAAATTCTCTCATCTGCTGCTTTTATGATCAGAAAAACAAGATTTTCTTGTTAGCATTCTTGTTACTATTTTTTGTTAGCAAAAAAGACGGTCAAAGACCTGTATGTAATCAGTAATTTAACACTTTTTCCTCTTGACAAAAACAAACAAACAAACAAAAACCTTGGGGCCCTAAATTCATAGAAAAGGGAAATTACAACACCTATGTGCCTTTTTGAACTGTCATGCAGAAAGTTTTACTTTTATGACTTGCATAACACCACTTTGGAAAGCACTGGCTATATCCCAAGGGAAAGCTGATCTAAATTTTTTTGGTTTTCATCTCTACCGTGATTTGACCAATATCCAGGTTCATTAAAGTTTTATGTACTGAAGCTAGACTAGTAAACTCCAGCAGATAAAACTTAGCTGAAGTCAGCTGATTTTCTATGGACTGTTAATAGCACGATTTGTGTTTCCAAGTTCTGCCAAGTAATTTTCTCCTCTTCAATTGAACTGCCTCTCACTAATCTGTTTTGAAGTGTAGAGATTCCTGACTACCGTTCCTCCTTTACAGAAAAGACGTAGCTGGGTTATATTAAAACAAGTTAATCTAAAAATGCACAAATTCTCACTTCCAGAGAATGAGAATGTGTTACACAGTTAGACCAGCCATGCAAGACTTTTATAAAAAAAAATAAATCAGGAGGCATTACAGTGCAGTCACAAAATGAATGAGATGCTCCTAAATTGAAAGTCAGTATGAGATACTTGGAGTGCTTAAATAAAGCCAGAACAATTTAATGCAGGTGCTGGGAAAAATATTTCTTATGTTAAATATGATGATAAATATTAGTTCCAATACGAAAGATGAATTTGAAAATGCAAATACCTCACCATACCTAAATTTATTACTTTAGCTGAGTCCTGGGATTCAGGACCATTTTCATTTTATGAACACTATTGAACACTGAATTCAAACGACTTAATGTATTTAATCAGTAGGCTCAGTCAATGTCCCTGTTTTCCCTGCTGTGCCAGAACTTGGAAAAGCATTTAGAGTTAGCAGTCTTTGAAACAGAAGCTTTGGACTCTCACACTGCCGACAGTGTGGCAAGACTGAACTACTTAATCTGCTTCTTTAACACCAGGAGGCAGGCCTCCTACACGACCTGACTGAGATATGAAGTGAGCCTTTCCTGCTTAAAGCACAAAATTCCATTAAGTTAAAGAAACTAAATTGTCAGTTTGGGGGGATAACTTGAAAAAAATGCTACTGAGTATAGGTAGCAACTAAGATTTTCATAGTGGTCCATCATTAGAGTGGGCTTTAATTGTTGCATAAATCGGACCCGTTATACGTTTTTCTTATTATTTCAGCTGAAATTTAAACCATTGCACCAGATGCTATAGAATTACAACTAAAAGAGCAGACGATATTGCCTTTGCCACGTTAATTGAACTGCAGTGGATCCTATTAACTCATGTGCTCATAAGATTCTGTTTTACAGATATGTTGTTTGTTAAATTCAAATAATCAGATGTCGTGCAAGAGATTAAATGTCAGAGCCAGAGGGGAGATGGGGCAGATGAGCCTTTAAAACCCCTTTTATTCTTCAGTGTATCAGCTGATTTGGTAAACACTGAGCAGCACTTAAAGGGGGAAGGAATAAAGTAGTGCTTGTTTCATCAGCTCAGGATGAATCAGCAGTATCTTAACAAAATCTCTTCAACTATCTGTATTGTAGACCTGAAGTAGTGCTATTGTGCAGAGGTTAGCCCAGAGAATATATCACTGCATGGATTTCCCAATTACGTCTGCTTTGTACAAGAAATTAAGTGAAAAATCTGGGCATCGATGTCATGAATGGCCAATGGAAAGCTGAATTTTCTTTCTTTTTTTTTTTTTGGAACCGCCTTGTGACATGGCAAGGTTTGTGATCTGCTGCCCTCCGATGGATACTTACAGGGGTTACACCTAAAAGCGCAGGACTGCAGGCAACACCACACTTGGAGACCACTAAACGTCTAAAAAAAGCACTACAGAAAAAAAAAAGTAATAAAGTGTTAAGTTCTTTGTGTACCACATTTAGCATCAAAAATCATAGCTGAGTCTCATTTCTTATTTTTTTTCCTGTTTTTGTCAGGGTACTTTTACATCCAAGTAGATGTGTTCTTATTCATTCTATGACACTGATTCTCTTCAATCAGCTCTCTTTTATTATATATGAAAACATACGATTACATATGTAACATAACACATACGGTAATGATATCTAAGTAGTAGATGCATCTGTTGCATCTGATAATGATATCTACCTAATTCCACCTCCTAATCCATCTCTTCATGATTATTATTGATACACTAGACCTCATTCTAGCATCAACTTTAAAAATAAAACCATGAAGACTTGTTATGATAAGTGTTTTCTTATTGTCATGCACAGTTCTTTTAAAAATATTTATCTGTATTGTTGGACAGTTTAGAACAAGAGATGGATTTGACATGTAATATCTTTGTCACTTCTACAGGCCCCTGCAAAAATCTGGTATGTGAGGTTCTCAGCTCTACAGTGGCCTAAAACACTGGATGTTAAGATCATAACATTAAAAAATGTGCACATCCTTTCTCAAAACTCTGTACGGTGATGTTGATACTAAGTCAAACTGGTTTTGTAAAGATTTATAAAAGCAGAAAAAGATTGCAAAGACGACATTTTAAATATAATTTTCCCTCACTAATTTAGTGATGATGAGGTGCTGACTGAAGGGAACCACATACACCTTTTGTATATGGTATTTGTAGCAAGATTCAGAAACAATCAGGGTGTGCCCAAACAAGGGCACCAACAGCTGTCTGAAGTTTCACTCTTTCTTTCCTGTGACCTCAGCTTTCATTTAAAAATGGAGTACATTTCTATTTGTCCTATTTGGATGTGAATGCAATCTTAGAAATGTAGATCCTGTGAATTCATGGAATACCTTGAGAAATCTGCAAAACCCTTCTTTTCGTGATAAGGGGTGAACTTATGTAGGAGATCTTGGTTAACGATTTAGACATTTCATTCCTTCCTGAAAGAAAGTCCTAAGAGGGTAACTAGTTAGCTCAGTTTATGCCAGCCTAGTGCCAATATTTACATTTTTCAGGAGATTGTGCGTGTGCGTGGTTTCATATCAAGAAGTATTAGAGCACGAGTTGATCAGGAAAATCATAATTCAAACTCTGGCAAAAAAAAAAAAAAACACACCAGAACTTGAAAATCTGAGGCTTTTCTAAAACGTTCAGCCAAGTTACTGGCGTACTTCGCGAGCAGACCAGCCTTTCCCGCGGTATTTCACCACAAATCAGGAAGACCTGTGGGCAGTTCCATCTCAGCTGCCTGCCACGATATAACGATCAATTTTGCGCTTTCACCGCCCACATTCACCTCAGGAGGGAAACCCCACGGCAGCCCACCGCCTCGTCCGGGCTACCGGCTAGGGCCCTGCCTGCTGCCGCTGTCCCGCCCTGCTCCTCGCTCCCCCCGGAGGCTGCGGGACACCTGCGAGGAGGCGCTGCCGGCCTTCCTCCCGCTCCGCGCCTGGGGCTGGGCTCGGCCCACGCAGACTTGCGCCCTCTTCGGCCGTTCGTGGCCCAGCCGGGGCGGGCGACGAGCCCTCAGCGCCCCCGCGGTCGCCGCGCGTCNGGCCGTGCCCTCAGGGCCGCGCTGGCCCGACCTGTCCCGGCGGGGGAAGGGGATCCGGGGCGGGCTGGGCCTCGCAGGCCGCTCTCGGCCGCCCGGGTGGGGTGGCGTGGAGTGGAGGCCGGCCGCTCCCCGCGGCACCCGCGCGTCAGGCCGGCGAGAGCGGGGCCGGGGCCGCCTGAAGGCTTCGGGGCGGCCTTGTTCCTCCCTGAGCGGGGTTGCTGGGCCAGGCGCGTTTGTTTGCCCGAAGAGCAGCCAGGAGCCGATACAGCAGGGCCTGCCAGTGAGGTGGAGTGACAAAACATTGTAAAGTGTGACAAATCCTCCGTGTGCACCAGTTTCTAAGTTGTGTCCTTAGTAAGAATACCCAGCTTCCCCGAGTCCGGCATCTTTAGCATCAGTTCTCTTGGCTTCACCTGTCAGGAATTACTTTTACATGGTAGAAAAAAGTTCTGGAGAGGGGTTGGTGAGATGGCATCCTTTCTTTCTCTATAGCTTTTGCGTTCAGGGCATGTATAAAGATGCAGTCTTTCAAAGACTTAATGAAGTTTGGCTGAGAAGCTTCTAATAATATTTTAATATTAAATATTAAACACAACAAAGTGTAATAGCGAATAATTTTTTTTATTTTTGTGGTGGCTGAAGGACTTGCACTGCTTTCAATAACTTGATTGTTATTGAGACTGCAGAGTAAATGCGGCTACTTTCTGCATGGAGAAAATGCACCAGATGAAGGGGTCTGAGCGTAAGTTTTCCAAGCTCAAAGGCATTTTTGTAGAGATGGTATAACTGAAGTTCAAAAATGAAGGGACAGTAGTATTTGACCTGTAGTTTCAATGGGGGGGGAAAAAATGAATTCATTAGAAACATGTAAATTCTCGTAAGATTCTCCAGTGATACAGCAGCATTGCAGGTTAGGGCACTGCATGACTGGGAAGCTGCACAGCTGTTGTGAAGTGAGCAAAAGAGCCTGCAACTCAGAGGCTGTGTCCGTGTTCGAGTACTTACAAAGCACAGTATGAGCTAAATCACTGTTAGTGCACAGATGTATTCTCAGTCTTCCTACATCTTCTACATTGGTTTAAGTTGCCATATCTCCTGAGTTTAAAACCGGATTGGTAACCAGAATCAAAACCACATGTATCTTCCTCTCAGCCCCACTAAAAATGTTTACCATATTGACTTTTCTGATAGCCTTTTTAGCTTCTCACTCCCCTAAAAAAATAGGAAGATGCAGGAGTAGTCATTTTTTTTATCCTTTTTTTTTTTTTTTTTCCCCTGGCACGTTGACTTTCCTGTTTTCTCTCTGAGTATACGAGCATAAATTCCAGGAGGACTGACTTTGAGTAAAAGCATGAATGCTTCAGAGCACTGAAAATTAGAATGGGATGAAAAGTATTCCTAAATGTTAATTTCTGAGTTTAACAGATATGACTCTTGGCCAAAAAGTCAGTGTCTGGTTCCAAGATTGAAAAATGAAACATTAATAAAATTAAGAAGGAAAAAATGAATACCTTTTCATTTCCCCACAAAGACCAGTGTGTAGTCTGTGTTTGAAGAACCTTACAAATTTTTAGAAGACTTGAAACAGGGTTTGCAACACCTTTGTAGCTGTCAAGCACTGTGTAACTTTCCTGAAGTGGAAGAAGCTTTCTATCTGGACGAGAAAAACTTACCATAGGACATAATAAAACATCTCATTGACAAAACACGTACAGAGGTAATAATTACGCATGCACTCATCCTAAAAGTAACAATAAAGAATTCTCTTGAGCCTGTGATATGTGTTAACATGTTATACACAATAATAGTGGGAATGTGTATGTTTGGAGAAAAAAGAGTAGGTCGTGCTTTCTTTTTGAGGTCCATGTGGGGGATTATCTGGGTATATTAAGGAGGCCGTTGCCTTCACTTCCTAGAGTAGCTTAAATGGAAGCATTTGGTGTTGTAGAAGAGAGAAGAGCATTTCCTGGAAAAGCGTCACAAAGATTTAAATGTAGCAGGACAAATGTTCCATACTGGGCCCTTGACTTGGCTTTTTGAGGCCATTCAACAAAATATTTTTTCCATTATGTTCCTCATAAAGTTTTCACAGTTTCTACAGTTCTGTGGTGTTAAAGGTATCATTTTTTAATTCAGGTGTTTCAGGTACATTCAGAGATTGACCATGCAACAGTGATACAGATCTGCTGCACCACATGCCATGTTGTGGTTTTGTATGATTGCCTCACATCCCATAATGACTTGTCAAATACCACACTGTCTTTCATGCAGCACTAATGCTAGAGATATTTACAGATTCTATTTTTTTATTATTATTAAGGTTGCAAGTTAGTTTTGCATGTCAAGTTTGGAAACTTTGGATTTCATTTTGCTACTACTCAGTACAAAATGAAACAGGTAAAGATATGCATATTTGTCACGTTGCAATAACTACTGCAGTCGTTTGCAGTAAAAGTCTGTCTGTCTCTGGTCTGACCTTGGGAGAATAGCAATGTTGTTGTAGTCACATTATAAGATAGTATCCGTATGTTATGCAAATAGTTTTTGTCAAAATATGCAATGAGAAAGGCTTCACGATCTTTTTTATTTCACCTTGTAGTTGTCAAGGATTATGTCAAATATGCTAAGTGCTATTATTAAAAAATAACTTAAAATGTATTTACAGGTCTTATTAAAAATATTTCTTTTGTGTCTTTCAGAGTATCTGCTGACTAGTGTAAAATATTAAATTGCGGTTTATTTTTGCTACTTGTCAGGCCAGCAGAGTTGAGGAAATTGCTAGTATTTCTGCCTTTGAGGGAAACATCAGTGAATTGCATACTTGCAGGTCACTAAATGTGGTGGGCTTACACAGATATTACTGAGGGTCTAATTGAGTTAACTACAACTCAGTACTGTGTGAGAAAGACAGTAATTTCAGAAATGAGACTTGAGTTTGTAGCACTGGAATAAGAGAAAGGCAAAATCAACATACTTTTAAAACTTAACTCATTCAATGAGGCATCCTTAAAAGGATTACTTGTGGACCTCTTATATTAGGTTACATTTAAAATGGAAAGAACACTTTCTTGTTGGAATAAATCCATTCTTCTTCATGAAAAACTCATGTTTTGCTATTATATTTAATTACCCTCTCTATTTCCCTCTGCAAAGCTTGCATGGTATTGTTTTACAGGTGACAACGTTCCTTTTTTCTAATACAAATAGTGCATTTCTTTCTTTCTTTCTTTCTTTTTTCTTTTTCAGGTTTTCAGGTAGCAGAGTCTGGAGGGAAGTGGGGACTGCCTATTCTTTAATGGGTAAGCTGTGGAAAACAGATTTTAAAATTTAATAATTTTACTGCTGTGGCTACCGTATTTCTAATGTAGGTCTATGGGTTATGTGTTTTTCTCTTATAAATTCCAGTCATTTTGACAAAATTATCCAATGCATGTGTTTAAACATACATCCTGGAAGTAGTTACCTTAAGTACCAGCTCTTACTTCTTTTTTATGGTTGTTGGTTAACAGAACTCATTTTCTCTAGTCAGTGAGCGATCTGTTACTCCACACAGAACATCCTTTCTAGTTGTCTGTTTTCTGCCATGGTAGATATTTGATGTTTGCAGAGTCATTGAGGCAAAACTTAGTATAGCTATATAAAGTGCTTAGGCCTCCATCTCCAGTGTGATTAGTAATCTTAATTATCTCAGTTGCTGAGTGCATGATTTAAAAGATTTGAAAATTGAGACCAGTTTTAATGCTATGTGACTTTTTTTAAAAATTGGGTTCTTTTTATCTTGCATCTAAATTGGCAACTGTGATAGCAATTTTTATTACACAGACACATTTTCACTATTCTAACAGACTTTGAAATGTGTTTAGTCTTAATTTTCATCCAAAGAAAAAAAGATCAGTGCTGTCAGATAGAGGAAACCTTCCCTTTGTATGACATTCAGAAACATTTTTAAGCCCTGTCAGTTAAAGTTTCATCCTCTGTGTTTATAAAATGTCATAAGGTAATAATTTACTAGAACTGAATTAAGTGAAAGAAAATCACTGAAAGGAAGAGAAGAAAGTCTTATCTTTTAAAATTGCTTAGTGATGTTTAGGAAACTCGTTCCTGGAATCTAAGTTTTTTTCAGATTACATATTTATTGTGCAGGCATGCTTTTTGCTTCACGAAGCTTCTGTTGCCTTGGCATTAGAACATATCAGCTACGAACAGATTTGCTTTCTAGATCCATCAGGCT
Organism: Anseranas semipalmata; assembly: GCA_013399115.1. Taxonomy (NCBI): domain Eukaryota; kingdom Metazoa; phylum Chordata; class Aves; order Anseriformes; family Anseranatidae; genus Anseranas; species Anseranas semipalmata. Next base: position 452,637 of record VXAA01006069.1, read on the forward strand.
TTCAGCCTCTGATGTAAGTATTCCATCAACTTTGTAGGTAAAACTATTTTATGCAATATTTTAGAGATGCACTGATTTTGTAATGTTTCCAATAAATACACATTAGCTATATTTTCTTTACTTCTTGTTACATTGACCCAAACATTTAACATTATGACTAAGTTATTCTAACCAGTTAAATATTAATCTTACTAGCACAACAGAATTTGGCAATTCTTGCTTTGTGTATCCTTTTCAGTCTTTAAAGTCAGAGCTACAGATACCAGGACAGAAGGATCGCCTAGTTGTTAGGGCACTAGCCTGAGATATAGGAGACTGGTTCAATCCCACCTTTATGACAGACTTTTGGTAAGTCAGTTAATTCCTCTGTATCTCAGTTTTCTGTTAATGAAATGGGAGTAGTTTTACTTCTTGATGCTGCAATAACAAGGGATATATAAGTACCTCAAACTTAATTTTATACAGAATCTTCTTACTTTCCCAGCTTAAGGCTGTGTAGCTTCAGCTTAAGTCTTGCAGTTCTGTTGAGAGAAAACAGCATTGCAACATGATGGGTGGTTGAAGGTCACACTCTGCATTGCATATAGAACACTGGAATGTAAATTGTGCTCCCAGGTCAGAACAGGAGTTCATCTAGTTAGCAGTGTGGGTCAACCAACACACGTGAGATCCTCCAGAACAGGTGTTGAAACTATTACACAGACAACTGTAGCATAATTTGCTCATGTGAGAGGCTTCTTTTAACATACAAGCCGCTTTGGAGGTTGGATTTTACCCGGGTAAGTTTTTCATGTGCTGTAAGTATTTGTATTCTATTTACTGTACCTGGATGTTCTTACTGACTATACTGAAATCTAATCCTGTTTTTCGTTTTGAGTTTACTTAAGATTTTGGCTTCAATTGTAGCTTTCAACATTCAATTCCACAATTTAATTATGTACTGTGTAAAAGTATTTGCTTCTGTTGTTAAACATATTCCAGTTCAATTTAATCACGAGTTTCTTTGTATTATGAAGAAAGATAAATACGAGTAGCACCTGACTTTCCATCTAAAGCAATCAGTGCTAGGGAAAGCAGGAGGTCAGAATTAGAACTTGATGAGGACATGCCTCTCTTGTTTAATGCTGATCTTAAACTCATGGAAATCCTAGTCATGCACCTAGAAATGGCTTGAAGATTATCAAGCTATTGCATAAGTGGGTTAAAATAAAAAAGAATCTTAAGAATTTTCATGACCTTCTGGAAGAAAGAATGCTCCTTAAGGTATTGTTTATAAATGTAAGGTAATCTGTTCGCTTTCTCAAGGTAACAAGGTGGACCTGAACTCTGCTGTAAGCTGAACCTCTGAAAAACTAATGCAAAAACATGTTCTAATGTGATTTTGTTGTGTTGTAATTAAATATTTACAAGTTTGAAGGTCTGAATGAAAATATGAAATGTCTTTCCTATTTTCTTGTTAGCTATCAATTTAACAAATAAAATTGCATAGAAAACACATGCTTTCCAAACTGGATGGGGCTAGAAATAAATCAGTCTTCAAGTCCTTAGTGTATCATATAAAAGAAGAAGTATGTATATATACTGTTTTTTTTTTTATTTTTAGGTCATCTTTTAAAGCTATTCAGCTTAAAGTATGCCCCTGCTCCATCCTTGCTGCAAGTTCAGTAGGTTTAGATAATGATGAATGACAATTTAGGACATGTTTGTGTATTTTCTTGTTAATCTGAATTCAAGCTATTACAGAAGGTTTAATGAAAGACCATGTCTATAATTTTGTGTAACAACTGAATTCAGCTGGCAATGGTATATTTGAGAAAGCATGAAGGAGGGTTTGTCATGCATAATCCAACAATATAGTACTTTGTCTTTTTTAACAAACCCTTATGTCTGTATATTTTAATCTTGCAGACAATGGCCTTTAGACACAAAAACACAAGACGAATTGAAGGCCTTGACAGCAATGTGTGGTAAGTAAAAGGAAAATATCAGCAAATTTCAGAAAATGTCTTTGGCTGATATATTTTCTTTCCACATTGATAATTATTGCCAATAGGTGCATAGCATTTGCTATCTCTGCTGAAATATATTTGGCACCTGCTTAAAAGAGAGAAGCAATGAACCAAATTCCATTGAAAGTGTAAATTAATTATTGTTTTGGAGCTTTAAACATTAGGCTTAGGATTCTGTGCATCTAGTGAACCACGTGAGGGAAGTATAGCTCTTTGGTGTGGTAGTATCACTGACTTTCAAATTTAAATATTAATTTTGTTGAATAATTACTTCAGTTATACTCGCTTTTTGTTTACCAAATGAATCTGATTTTATTTTTTAAAACATTATACTTGTCTTTATGATTTGATACATTACTCTTAATATACTTTTTTTCTAGGTATTAAATTGGTCTCAAAGCACTGTTGTCATCACTGGTAAAGATGGGATTTTGCTAGTTGATGAAAATAGTGTTTTGGGCTTACATTAGTGTATATGTGTGTGTGTATATACATATACACAGAAGGTGTTTTGTCGTCCAGCCTCAGACTCATTTTTTTTTAGCGATTTGTGTTTATTTTTGATTGAACTGTGATGCTGTGTTTTTTTTTAATCTTCTTAACATGTGGGTGGTGAGGAAAGGGTAAAATGCAAAACTTAGCCATGAAAAGAGGAAAAAAATAATTGTTCAAGAATCCTAACATTAGTTTCTGGCAGGGTACTAGGAACAGTTAATGAAGAGCTTGCAGCAGTCTGTTGCCTAAAATAAAATAAAAAAATAAAAAAAATAGTGCTCTGAGATGACTGGATAGTTTAAGTGACACCTTCACTTGACAGAATCTACCCTTTAAATCATTGAATATGCCTTTTTTAATTAGGTGTACTTCATTTTGCAGAGAGGGTGGTGTTTCATTTCTGCCCATATCCAGAGATACTGTATGTTTGTGTGTGCACATCTGAGCACAGTTCTGCTGGCAAGAAAGTTGTTCCGTGGAGGCAGAAAGTAAACTTTTTATTGGGTTCTCTTGGACCCCTGTGGTTACTTAACATTGTCCTAACCCCTATCTCTCTATGTGAGCACCCTTTACTTAAAGCTCTTTCCACTGCTGTGCATTTGGCAAAGTGAAATACTTTTTTCATCTTCTAATGCTGATGAAGGCAAAGATAATTCTCTCTGCTATGTTAAATTTAAAATGTTTTTTCCCTTTAGGGTTGAATTTACAAAGGTGGCAGCAGATCCCTCAATCGTTAATCTTGGTCAAGGCCTTCCTGATATTTGCCCTCCCAGCTATGTTAAAGAAGAACTGGCAAATGCAGCAGCAGTTGACAGACTGAACCAGTACACACGAGGCTTTGTAAGTACTGTGCAACTTGAGGACCCAAATTCAGGGGGAAAATTTAAGACTTTGCTTTAAGTTGGTTTTACCAGTAGTTCATACTCTTATGTCCCAAATTAAATTTCCATCGTAACTTTATCTGTTACTAACCAGCATCCTCTGTGTGGGCTTCTTCAAGGCAGAATCCTTCAGTAAGAACAAAATGGTAGAGCACGTGAGATTGTGTGACCCTTCAAAGATGATGTAAATCAATTCACAGGTTAAAGATTGTAAATTACACATTTACCTCTAATTTTGGTGACCAAAACATGTGTAAACATGAATCAGATAGGATAATATTAGAATGAGAAAGAAGTACTTGATATCAGATGAGACAGTGCCCATTGGATCAAGAAAAGATTCTCTCATAACATTAGTAGATCAGTAGAGATTAGGAAGTGATTGAAAGAGTAAGGTTTTGCCTCTGGAGGATAGTCACTACACATTGTATAAGTTGGCTTGTAGCACTTATGTCTTGAGCTGGGTGTGAATGTGTGGCATTTGTCATTGTCCAAGGCAGGATATTCAAGTGGACTTTTACTCTGTTTTAGTATGACTGTTTTCTTGTTCCTGTTTGTTTTGTCTTTCTCACTTTTTGTGGTAAAGTGGTAAAGATAACCATATTGCTCAACGGAGAATCATGTGTCAGGGTTGCTACAAGATCCTAAGGAGTGTATCTAATGTTTTTCTAGACCACATTACTTAGCAATGATAAGAAAACATTGTACAGACTGGTAAGCCAGTGATTGAGTTGGTAGTTCTAGCATCACTGATTGTATATTCCACTTTAACTTTTTGCCTATTCTCTGAGAATCTGCATGCATTAGAACTGGGAGGGAGCAGCAATGGCCAGCAGCTCCCTCAGGGACGAACTATCGCAATGAGCAGGGCAGAGGCCTCACCAGCCAGGGCCCAGTCCCAGGGTACCTGAGCAAGGCAGGCCCCGGGATGGTAGCTGAGGTGAGCCCAGATCAATAGGCGAGCCTGTGGTGCAGGGGTGGGTCTGAGGTCAAACCAGGAAGTCAATGCACCGATCAGGCCCGGCAGCATTAACCGCGGTTAGACACAACACAGTGGCCACTGGGCAGGTCTAGGGTAAGAAGGCAGGTGTGAGGTCAAGCCACAAGATCAGTCTACAGGTAGGGGCTTAGGATCAACAGGGTCCATGGACAGGTACAGGCATGGCTGTAACTGAATTGCAGGCCAGCAATCCTGAAGCATAGCACTTAAAGGGATCCCCTGGGCACACAAAGGATAGCTGGGATTTAGTGAACTTCTGGACTAAACATTAGTATGTTTACTAGCCACAATAAGGTACCTGAAAAGTCTGTGCTTGCCAGCTAGACTGGGTTATGGAGAAGCCTTGGCACAGAGGGAAAGGTTAGAGAGAATGGGTTACAGTCTCCCATTGAGCAAATAACCACAGACTGATTCCCTAAAACAACTTTCCAATTAAGGGTAAACATAATTTTTCCAATGTGTACAATTATTCAGTATTTACTTCTGTCACTTTGCTGCTTATTTCCAAATTCCTGTGATAATTATGAGTGTTTGCAGTTATGTTATACTGTGAATAGTAATGAAAGAGGATTTTTTTTAACCAATGTTCTCATCTTCAGACTTTGCACATTCTCTACAAACTTCTGCACTTCTAAAGTTTTTGAGCACAAGCATTTGTGGATAGCAAATGTGGGAGGGATGAATATGAATGATGCACATCCATCTGGTAATTGAGACATTGTCTCAAGTCTCTGCAGCACTTGGGCCTCTCATTGACTGTAAGGCTATGGCCTGCAGAGTGACCTAATGTGATTTGGGTGGTGCAGCATTCCTGTGCAGCTGACACACTCATGGGAAGAAATGGCTGTCATTTGACTCAACAGTGACTTGCAAGCCTTAATTTATGGTAATGTTTTTGTTTACAGAGGGGTTCCTCATTTTATACCTTACATGTTGGAGGTACAATATTCAATATTTTAGTGAAGGATTTTTTGTTACATAGCTGCATTTTCTTATAGAGCCGTTTTCTATCTTTCTACCAACTATGCAAAAAGAAAAAAGGTTTTCAGAACAGGAAACCTTTAGTCTTCCTAAGTAAACAGAAGTGTGCCTTCTTACTTCTATATTGTAGATGGTCTTTGTTTCATATTTGTTTCCTTGTTCTTTGCGCATTTTGAGAAGAATACACTAACCACTGTGTTCCTGTAGGGGAGACAAATGGTGAATGGTGCTCTGAGGTTTGGGATATCATTACGCGAATCATCATTCTGATCACAAATGCTGTTTATCAGCAGTATATAAACAGGATAAAAAAATTTCCCTTGCACCAAAAAAAATTTAGTTGAACGATAACAACCAAAACAGAAGGAGCTTCAGATAGAGATCTGGGCAGGTAGGAAAAAAGAGACTCTAAAAGGAAGGAGGATGAACTGGTGTCAGAGTATTCCCTTCTCTCCTCCTATCTCTTGTCCTAGCTCTCCTGTAGGCTACCTGAAGCTATCCTGAGATATGATAATAAGATAGAAATTCAAAAGCATTAGATACACAAAAGGAATTTCTGAGTAGATAAAAATAAATTGAAATTGCTTTTCTTTCCCAACATGCAAAACCTTTAAACGACACCACCTGTTAAAACTCGTTAATATTGTGGGTCCATCTCATATTTTTCTACTTAAAAAATTGTTGTTTCCTTCCACATGGGGAGGGGAAAAAACAACAACAACAACAACAAAACACTGGTGTGTTCCTGACAATGTACAAAGAGAGTTGCCTTTCTTTGCTTTGAACAGGGGCATCCGTCACTGGTGAAAGTCTTGTCTCAAGTGTATGAGAGAGTTTGTGGAAGAAAGATTGACCCTTTCACAGATATCCTGGTGACAGTAGGAGGTTATGGATCTCTCTTTAGTACAATACAAGCTTTAATTGAAGAGGGAGATGAAGTAAGTTTTTATTTGAAATCCTCACTTATACTCACTGAAATGAGAATTTGCCTGTTTTTTTTTTTCTTTGTTTGTCTACTTAAAAATTAACATTGGGGCTTCTTTTTGTTCTGCAGTAATTTGATTAATTACAGGAAGTAATTCAGACCTCTTCAAGTTTGACTTATGGTTTTAGAAGCTGTGATCAGGAGACTATACTTTGGATGTCTTCCTTATCATTCACCAACTTACAAACCCCTTTCTTTTGTTTAACGATACCTTAGCAGTTTCTTTATCACTCTTACTGTTAGATGACACAATATGCACAGTTTTTTTAAATTATTATTTTATTTATTTTTATTTGAGAAAATTTGTGGGCTGTTATCTGCAACAGAAAGCAAAGTGTGGCACGAAGTATTATTGGCGTTTGAACAGCCATTGTATATCAAGTTCTGTTTTGGACCATTGCATAGTAGCAGCATAGGCAGCAGAAAAGTCTTTTATAGAACAGATCATTAATTTACTGTACTAGCCGTGATGATTCATCCCTTCACTACTGATCTCTGCCTTTTTGGTAATGACACTAAAAGTCATTTTGGGGGGATTTTCCTTGTGTCTGCAGTGGACAAGAGTTTCTTTTGTTGTTGCACATTTTGCTTTCAGTGTTTTGTTGGTTTAATTTGTATAATGTATTCTCATCTGTATCCTTTATTCCTTTTTTGTTGCTCTGATTATCGCTTCTTTTTTTATCAGTTCTCTGCTCTTAGCCTTTTGTGTTTTTTTTGTTTCTTTGTTTTTTTCCTATTACCTAGCCTCTATGCAATTTTCCTTGAATATGTCCTCTCTTCCTACCTGAATATTTTCTTTTTTTAAGGAGTTTAAGGACTCAGGCCATTCTTCTGTGATTCCTAGGTACTTGGAAATACTGAATAGAACTAGTGGTCACTGCATGTTCTCAGATCAAATGCGTCCAACTGTTGTTGGACATGATAGTCCAGTGCTCCCTGAATATATTGCCTGCATGCAGGCTGTGCGGGAGGCTGCACACTAAAATCAATGTGTTTGAAAGGAATACCTCACCTCCTACACGCCATGTGCATACTTATTTCCACCTGGAATTTCATGGACAAAATTAGGGCAGCTGTGCTGTGGTTCAGCAGTTTGCTGTGGTTATCTCCCATCTTTGTCTTGCACTTTCACGTCTGTGTGCAGGACCCAAACATTCCTGAAGAATTTCATAGAAGAACAGCCTGTGTTTGTTGTCAAAAAAATGAGTAGTGCTTATCATACTTACATTGAGGGCATTTTTTATGAAGTTATATGATGAAAGGAGGAACATTCTACTATTTTAAAATCAGGATGGAGTGCCAGAAACATTATCAAGTATATTACCAAAGCAAATCTGGAAATATGATGGTATCATGCACTGAAGATTTTCTGATATTCGTGATTGTAATTTCAGGTAATAATAATAGAGCCATTTTATGACTGTTATGAACCAATGGTAAAGATGGCGGGTGCAAAGCCTGTTTTTATCCCACTGAGACATGTGAGTAGCTTTTTAAAAATTATTTATAATATACAACTTCTCTTCCATACCTAATACAGTTTGATGAACACCTTGTAGGAGGTGCTTTTCTGTATAGTTCTTCATAATATCCAATTATATACAAATGAGATAGATTCAAGTGTAAGTCTGAGATGATGGTAATCCAAAGCAGATAAAATATTTTATTAGTATTGGTAAAGGTAGGACAGTGCTTCTCATTTACTTTAATTTGTGCATTCCGAAAGCTGATCAATGTTCCTTTGGATGTGATCAGAAAATGTTTTCATACAGGAAGGATGTTCACATCAGTGCAATTTCTGTATCTGCTGCATTTCAAAAGATTTGGTTTCTGATCCCTTCAGCAACTCATACAGTGATAGAGTTTAATTTCTTTTCTAAAATCCACTTACTAAATAAGAAGCGATTATGTGGTAGACATTTCCCTTATTGGCAGCTTGCAAGGATTTTTATGGATACAAAGTGTTGACCCTGTTACTGGGGGAGGGCTGAGGGGCTGTTTGGGTGATACTGGCGGGTAGGTGAGGCTGTTTGTCCTGGTGCCCTCCTTCTAGGGATGGGGTATTTTCTGTTTCATGCCTTTTTTTTTTTTTGGTCTGGCCTTCTTCCAGTAATGTGCAGGTGTCAGAAAGTTAGTATGCTATGCTCATTGTTCTCAGCAGCAACGGATCCAAACTTCTGTCACCCTCATGTAATACCACAGTAACTCCAGAGCCTCAATGGAACAGATTTTTAACTCTTTGGCTGTTTTCATATAGACGAGGAGGGAAAGAGCTGATGTCCTACTCCAGCGGTGGGTGATCAGTCTTTCCCACCAAACATGCACATGCTTGTTCTAGTGTATGGGAAGGCCATAAACTCTCCTGTCATGTGACTGGACTTCCTGCATTACACACTATATGGTCAGTGTGCGTATAATGTGATCCTGGAAACTAGGAGAAGAGTGCCACTGTCATAGAAATGTATCTTAGTCTTAGCCTCCTTGCCTGTTCCTGGAAGTGCTTCCTCCCAGGAGAACAGGACGGGTGGGATAAGTTGTCATGTGCTTAGTAAAGTGTCTGAGGGTGATAAGTTGGGCATCTCTGTTCAGTCTGTAACGTGTTGCATTCCAGTAATGCATGTTAAGTTCTTATTTATTTATTTTTTAAGAAAAAAGGTGGAAACGCTGCATCTAGTGCTGATTGGGTCTTAGATCCCGCTGAACTTGCAAGTAAATTTAACTCCAAAACAAAAGCGATTATTCTGAATACCCCACACAACCCTATAGGCAAGGTAAGAGTTCTGCTTTAACACTATTCTAATTTCAGAGTATGCCTTAAATACTGTGATTAATGCATTGTCCTTACTTTCTTGCACCCCAGGTATTTACCAGAGAAGAGCTCCAGGTAATATCCGATCTCTGTATTAAGCATGATACCCTGTGCATCAGTGATGAGGTGTATGAATGGCTGGTGTACAAAGGAAATAAGCACATTAAAATAGGTACTAATTTTTTTTTGTGGCATCGTAGAAGTGGCTGTGGAATGATATGATAAACATGCCTCTCAGAGATAATGTTTGCTGGGAGAAGTTCAAACTTAAAGCTTTTACTATGTTAAAATCTCTAGAGTGGCAGTAAAAGAAACTCTCCATTAGTGAGGGCTACAGTAGAAGCAAAGATTCTTAAAAATAATAAAGAAGAAATTATATCTAAAAGGCCTTGCAGTGCTCATTAGCTCAGCTACACAGTTGCTGATGATAGAGCTGTAGTATGTTGATTGTATTGGCCATGCATAGGCTGTGGGTCTGTTTTGGAAGTGGCCTAACTTCATGGCTGTTGTGGTGGCTTGATAGTGACACGTTCTAGAGGACAGTCAGACACTGAGGAAGTGGAACGTTTTTGGTTCATGTGATCGTAATCTGAGTCAGTGCATCATACCAAGTTACCACAGTAACCGGTGCTTTATCCTGTCCCAATTACAAAGTAAAATGAGTTAGATTAAAGCTTTCTTCATGGACTTAGCAGGTGGTTCATGCAAATAGCCATCTTTAGAACCAAAGTCTCAGTGGGTGGTGTAAGGTAATCCATTTTCCTTTGCCATGGCAGCAGGTCTGAACACTCATGTTGTCAGTTGTGCTTTGTCTTAGTAGACAGGTGGTGAATTCTTAAAACACAGTAACTCTATTGTTCATTTGTATCAGTATTGTCATGTTAATACTTCAAACCAAAACATTTACAGTTGAACAAAAGACATTCTGTAGCATAAAATGTAAAAATCCCTTGTGATGATAATGCAAGTTAAAGCCTGGAAAGTTAGCTGGGTTTTGGTGTATACTCTGTAATCGATCCCATGACATCATCTTTTAACTTTATTGCTAAAATGCCCATAAAACTTTCAGGGTAAAACTGTGAAAAATAACATTATTTCAGTAAAAGAAACACGGTCTGTTCTTTTAACTTCAGTTTCTTAGACTTTTTTTAAATCTACAAAAAGATAATACAAGAAAAAATGGAACATGTTATTTCTCTATTTAAAAGCTCCTGATTCCATATTAACCTTTACATATTCCATCAAATGCAGTGACGCTTCCTTTGTGAGAGGTACAAAATGGATATTGCATCAATTTACAGTGTCTGATCTGTTAAATTATATTAAGAAACCATGGAGTTGCTAGCCACAGATCATAAAATTATTACAGTCTTTGTGCTGTCACTGAGGCACTTTTCTGTAGTGTGGAGCACTTCATCATGTTTCTCATCATTATCTGACTTCTGTAAAAACAGTGAACCTCCTCTAAGTAATGATTAGGGTTGTACTGGCAGATTTAGAGATCACATATCGTAACTGAGGATTCAGAACAAGCATCTCAGCAAGCTGAGTGCCAGCCCAGCTAACAGGCTTACATGTGTTAGTTTGTACTTTGTTAGTTATAAATTGTAGTCAAACTTGGTTATGGGGTCATATAATGATGCTGCCATATGGCATGGAAGAATTTACCTATTTAAAACCTGCTGCTTGTGAAAGTGATGGAGCTGATTCTTCCCCTGTGCCCTTTTGCTGCTGCTGTTGTTTGAAATGCTGTTGCATTCTGTCTCCCAGGTTGAATTCCTATGACTATGTGGCAAAACAGCTTCACTAGAGGGCATTCGCTTCGAAATTCAAGTCTTTTTGCAGTCTGTGAGAGCTAGTTCAGTCATCTTTAGGAAGTGATGTATACTCTTGACCTAGCTAGCTAGAAGATGCATCTGTTCAAACTGCCTTTTTGTTTTCAAGGTCACAGAACAGTTGAGTGAATATGGGTGAGCTAATAGGAATATGAGTCTCTTTCCTGCTATTTTGTTTCTTTTCTTGGCAAGTGTGCTCAAAATAATACAATGCATGTTTTCAAATAGTTGCAAAGACCTATACCATGCCTAATGAATGTGTCTGCTGCGAAAACTTCCTTACGAAAATCAATGTTTTTGCTTAAAATTTGTTCGCTGGTCTCCCTAGAGAGGGAATTTAACAATTGACAAATTCGTTGGTAGCATTCTAATGTACAAGTGTGGTGGAGCCAGGGGCTGTTGAGCACTGTAACTGCAGTAATGTTATGACCTTGTCTAGTTTTCTCTCTCAGACTTAAGCGTGTCTTGATTTACCTGTTTCTATTGAAAGTGAGTTAAGTTAAAGACTCTAAATGGTGAAGCGATATACAAAAGAAAATTGCAAGCTGACAGAAAAGACCTTTGTTCTGTCATCTCCTTTGAAAGGAAACAAAGGTTTTGGTCTCCTACAAGATACAAATACAGAGATGGAGACAGGCCTCCATGTATCCCTTAATACTTGCAGGCATCCTTAGATAGCTTGTATTGCCTGTCAGTCCCAGGGCTGTTCCAATTATATAACAAAATGTAATTTATTTACTCAGTGTCTCTGCTGATTTTCTGATTCTTGTGGCATTTGGTTCTGGGTTAGAAGTCTTAGAAGTTATTTTCTTTTTCTGATTTCTGAGACATCCAGTGACTGTGAACTGTTTGCTGGATAAGTCTGTTAAAACAGCTGGGAGTGCTTGAGTTAAGATTATATATAGTGCTGTTATCAGGCATCAGAAATAATACTGTATTGAGATGAATAATAAATAGCCACTTCTTAGATCGTATCTTTCCTATGAATAATTTTGGATCTTAGCTGAGGAAGACTACCATAGTTTTCACCAACTATGCTTCTCCTTATTTTCTGTCTTTTTCTTTCTCCTTTATTAATCCTAACCTTATTTTTAAGCCAGAGTCATTGGCCCGTGTATTCTCTCTCACTTGTTACAGTTGCTGTAATTTAAGAATACTCTCTCTGCAATGATATATGAACATATTGTAGTTCTTAGCTAGGGGCAGTACAGTTTTTCTAATTACATGGAATATGTGAGTGCACCTGTACCCAATTAATTTTATTTTGTATACAGCTACATTGCCAGGTATGTGGGAAAGAACAATAACTATAGGAAGTGCTGGAAAAACATATAGTGTAACTGGCTGGAAGGTAAGAAGAATCAATATAAAAGAATTTAGTTATATAAATAACAGAATGCATTTATCACACTCCATTTTTTTTTTTTTTTGACCTGTCTCTGTCTTTTGAAAGCTTCTGGCAAATCTTTGTGTCTCCAAAAAGTGAAGATAACGTTCGGTTGGAACAACTATCTACTTGAACACCCATGTTTTAAGTCTATTCTTATCTCTTGATTAATAAGCTCATGTGAGAAAATAATATTAAAAATAAAAAATAAACACAGTATGATTTGTTCAAAATCAGTGAAAATCCTTGGAGAATACTACCGTATTTTAACTTTACAGTTTTGTGGTGATATTTTCAGATTGAGGTAATGTTTTGGAATGGTTTATATTTCTGTAAAATATTTAATAATAATGTTTTTGCTTGACTTTAAAATACATACAAGAAAGTAAAATATTTAACCATTTGGCAGCCACATTCTTTCTTCATCACCACCTGTGGTCAAACTGAATCATGACATTTGAGTTACATCTGGTTAAGAGTGTATTTGATTCAATAATGAGCTCTTGTTTTATGCTCAAACCACCCTGGACATGGGCCACTATGAGGTGGAAAGATCCTAAAACAACTAGGAATAACATTCCCAATAAAAGCTCTGTTTTAATTCTTCATATAACAGGGCTTAGAAATCAAAGTTTGCTCAGTACTGTTTGAGAGACGTGGATAAGTGAAGCTGTTACTATTGTCTTGTTTCTAGAATTTCTTAATGGCATCATTCTGCAAAGTTTGTGTAAACCATCCATTTTCTGAATTCTTTATCAAAACAATTTCACTACTAATTCTTAAAAAAGAAAAACTTGAGACATTTGCTGACTTTAATGTTAATTCGAAGTAACAGCATTGCTGTAAGTATAATAGACTCATGTTTTTTTCCTGTAGCTTGGTTGGTCTATTGGCCCCCAGAACCTGATTAAGCATTTGCAAGTTGTTCATCAAAATACACTGTATACTTGCCCAACTCCATTACAGGTAGGTACAGATGGAGCTGAGGAGGTTATTTTTCTGGCATAGCAAACCTGGAGGCCTCACTATGATAAAACAATAATCACAACAATGAATTTTTTTATTGTCAGTATGTATGTTCTGGGTGCTAAAAGAGGAAGATAAACTCGATCAGCTCACCAAACATTTCAAAGAACAAAAAAAAGAAAAGGGTCTTGCAGATTCTGTCTTCTTTCGTCTACAGACTGCTGCTTCTTGCATAAAACAAACTGAAAATCTTCATGGTTTCTACCAAATGTATGTAAAAGTTGTTGCAATAAGGTCTTGTTTTACTGAGCATTATGTCTACCTGCTAGATCACAGTTTATTTATTAGTATTCTATGGTATATTGTTATCAATAATTATAACTAAACTTGGCTTCAATTCAGATTGTAAACCCTTATATCAAGAACATCTGTATATGATCAGTGCCTAGAAAGTGTTTGGGTGATTGAGGTGTTGCCACAGCCCAGAGTAACAAACAAATTACGGTACTGGACGTAGCTTGTGTAATTTGTACTTAATAAGGGCCAGATCCTGCTACAAGATCAAGGAAAAATCTACATGATTTCAGTAGGAAGTGTGTAGTGTCCATGAGTATTTTGAACATTGTGTTTCCAGGAGGCTTTGGCACAAGCATTTTGGATAGACTATAAACGCATGGATGACCCAGACTGCTATTTTTACTCACTGCCTCGAGAGCTGGAAAGCAAGCGTGATCGGATGGCTCAGCTACTTCAAGAAGTTGGACTGAAGCCTGTCATTCCAGATGGAGGATACTTCATGATTGTTGATGTTTCTACATTGAGTTAGTAAAAAGTTTATTAAAAAGGGTGTGGAAAGCAAATAGGGTAGTTAGTTCAAAATGAAAGCTGCATTTTCAGCTTATCTTCTCATTTCATATTCACATAACATTGTCAGAAATACCAATTGGAACTGAAATTTTCTATTTGACTTTAGCCGGGAAGGAGATTTGACAAGCTTCAGCAAAACATTTGTTTGTGATTCTGACTACTGTCTTTGTTTTGCAAAGCTTTGGCAAAGTTTTAGGAAGGGTAAAAGAGGTGGATAAAAACATTTCTTTTTTTTTTTTTTAAAGTCTACGATTATGAAAAAGTTTGGGAGCCAAGCACCTGGCTTAATATCCTGAGTTTGTACTCATTAATTGTTATAGTATAATTTTAATTATATTTTTTAATAAAATCATACATCTTTATTCTGAAGTATTAACTGTAATAGTGCTGTTAGTGAATGCCTTCCCACTGGACTCTAGGAAATCTTACAATGTGACGTTTGTTTTAAATTTAATTATTTTTAGATGTGGATCTCTCTGATGTAGATGAGAATCAACCATATGATTATAAGTTTGTCAAATGGATGATAACGTCTAAGGTAAGGTGTCCTAGTCATACTATAGTTTTAGAAATGCTTTTCTAATGAAACCAACCACACTTAATAAGTACACACTTGTTTAATAAGTGCAACCATACTTATTAAATAACACAGTAGAGTTACTACATTCAAAATATTGTTTGGTGTTTATACTAACTGTTGGAAATGATGTAGCTAAAATATTGCTAAGCATGCTTTGTGTTAAGTCCCAGCATTTGTTCTTTCTCCAGGCTTAATTGCTAGTTGTAGGAAAAGTACCTTTGAACTGTTTTGCCTAAGAAAAGTAATTTGAATTTAGTTAAGCCTAGTTAGTGAATACAAAATCCAACCTTGTATTTCCCTTGAATGTTGGGAGAGTTCTAGAAATGGAATAATAAAATCATGGTTAAAACTGTTTTTTTAAATATATATGTATAATCAAATATGTTTGTTTTATTCTTCAGAAACTCTCAGCAATTCCTCTTTCAGCATTCTTTGGTCCTGAGACAAAAAGGCAGTTTGAAAAATATATACGTTTTTGCTTCATTAAGGTAAATTTTTGTCCTGGGAAGACCTGAGGCTCAAAAATCAATGCAGTACCAAAATCTGCAAAAGGCAACTTCTTACATTTTTGCCTGGGATTTGAGTTGGATGGTTTTAGAAGCAGAAAGTTAGTTTGGTGTAAAATTCAGCACAAAGTAGCTTTAACTGTCTTTTTGCTGAGGGACTTGAAATCGTAAATATGGGCAGCATGGCTAAGAAGGGCAGTTGCTATAAAACAACTGGGTAGTTAGTCTTTTTTTTTTTTTAGTTTATTCTATTGATTTGTAAAAACATTCTTCACCGGTGGTGACAGTGAAAATGTATGAGACAGGTATGCTATCAGTTAAGGTGGATTCTATAATCCAGAGTAAATAATAATTCCTATGTATAGCAGAGTGGTATAGCACATGTCCATTCAGTTTCCAACAACAAAAATAGTAAGTAGGTCAGCTTCAAGTTCATCTTACCTGAAAATACAAAGGGTTTTACACAAGCTGCAAATTATGAAAGAAAACAAAGACACAGGAAGGAATCGCACCTATTTTTGTCTTAATGAAAACAGAAATTGTGACTTGGCTGACATTTGCCATTTTGTGAGCACCTGCTTTTCACATCTTCCTCCTGTTTCACCCAGTTGTTGAATCTCTTCTTGAAAAGAAAGACTTTGAGGACATGTACATAAGCTTTGGTAAACTGACTGCCCTAAGATATTTCTCCTATTGCTTTGTCACAGAGTTAGCATAATGGAACATGTGCCAACTCTTTAACTGTTGTAGTATAAGAATCTGCACCTTACCTTGAACCAATAATGAAGGGGAGTTTCTGATTTTGTTATTATAGCTCTTAGGATGAGGTGTAAAGACTATGATACAAATTAAGCCAGTAACAACCAGGATGAAATTTGCTGGTTGTTAGTGTGGCTTGCCAAGGATGAACAGCACTAATCATGCCAAGTTAAAGACTACCTGTATGACTCACCAGGTTGCAGCCAAGCCAAGCAACTGGCTAGTGGATTACCCATATTTAGAGGGGTTATATTTAAGTAGTTCACAGCATAGCTCAGTTGCATGAAGAGTTAAGAACCCCAAGTGTACCTATAAAGATTTGGAAACTATGTTAGCATGTGCCCAATATAAAGCAGCCAGGTACATCACTGTGTAAACACCAAGCATTTATATACGAAGTTTCCAGTCTCATTAAATTTGATAATGTTAATGCTGAGAAAATGTTATCTTTTAAACAAATATACCTGATAAATATTTACAAGGAATTAGGATTTTTTTGTTTAGTGTAGATCTGTAGCTATAACTATTGATGAAAAACTGACTGACTGGGATAGACACTGCCAAATGTTGATTTGGGATTATGTAATCATGACTGCTACTCTGTTTTCAAGAACTCCATACTTGCAGTAATAGGGATATTCCTTGTTTTGCAGAAAGACAGCACACTGGATGCAGCTGAAGTGATCCTGAAGAACTGGAATAAACAGACAGATTGATATATATAAATTAACTCTTCCATCTGGTATAATTATCTTACATTATTTTTTTTTATTGCAAATTTAAGAACAAATTACTTAGTACAGAATTAATATGATATTGTAAATAAATTTGTGCTGCCACCTGGTGAGGAGTTAAAATGATGATCTACTGAAATGTGTAATGAATCTCAGAGGTTATTTTCAGTGTTTTTGAAATAATGTACTTTTTTTTCCTTTAAAAAAATTGGTGGTATTCTCATCTTTTACTGAAAGACAAAGATTTCTAGGATTGTGTAAAATAAACAGATGATATATATATTTTAAAGTTTTTGTTATGAGCTAATATGGGAATTAGGGATGAGACTTAAACATTGTGGTTTGTGAAACCCAATAGCCTGCAGTGGAAGAAAACTAAAACATGTCTTGGATAAGATAATTGCAGTGCCTTTCTACTTACCTACCTACCCTGTCTGTTCACATATTGCATCAGTTTAAGTAAAGCGATTGAGTTAAATCAATACAGTGTTTATATATAGGCAAGATCTAAAGTGCTGAGTTGTATAATCACTATTTCATTTTCCCTCAGTAGTCACGTGCTGTTCTGAAGGTATTCAGTCCTCAATAAAATTATAAAAGTGGCATCTAGAATAAGAATTTTTATTTATGTCTACCCTCTTGTTTACTACGTGGATGAACTTACAAAGCAAAATAAAAGAACTTGCTATAGAGGCTCCTTCACAATCAGATGTACAGTGACAGAATTAATCCTGTAATCTCTTCTGCTCTTTGCATGTTCACAAAAGCCATTGGTAACTTCACAGCAAACTTACTTTAAACCCTTAAGATCTAGGAAGATGGAGATGGGCCTAATACTGTGCTATGCAGCTCAACTTTGAGTATTTCAAGCTCAGCGGATAAAGGACTGATTCAAAAGAGATCAATGTGGAGAATTCCTTCATTGTTGTCTCTTCTCTGTGCGATCTTTTTAATCTCTGGATGGGTTTCCACTAACAGAAGCAATCCAGGTAGGTAACCTTTTAAGTCTGTGTTATGTTCTTCATATTATTTTTACACTGTTCCCACAGAAAGCCTGAACAAATTCAATAGCTAGTTTTGCAACCATTTTATTCATTCTGTGGTCACAGAGCTGGAATCTAGCTGAATTCCATCAGTCTGTGACTATGGCCAGGGCCTAAAAAAATGTATGGAAACTGGTCTGTGACAACAGCTGCTAGGCTGCTTTGTTGGGAGTTCTTGGGCTTTTGGAGCCCAGCAGCTTGGACTTCTGTAGTCTTTTCATCTGTCTTGCACTGCCATTCCCCAAATCTCACCAGAAAATGCTTAGCTGATATTTTCAAGGGGGCATGTGGTCTTTCTGTAGAAAAATCAATTTGGTAATTAAAATGACTTAACTGAAATTCCAGCATGAATTTAATGTGGAAATTCCTATATGAAACCCCAGAAATTCCAGGAGGAATATTGTTTTAAGATACTAAACTTCTGTGAAATTTACACTCTGTTTTACAGAGCCTTTAAAACCCATTTGTTTAAGTTGCACTAGGGAGCTGTGCTGTTGCAGGAACTAAGAGGGTTGAGCTGCATGATAATTTGTGAAAGGAAAATGTAGAATAGTCTGCCACATTAATTTAAAAGTGAATACTCATAAAATTAAACAAATCTTTGCTAGCATAAATACAAGGTTAAAACATAGGCCTTCTGTGAAATGTTTTCAGGTATGATCATGTGAATCAAAACTTCCTAATTTATTATCTTCTCATTTGATATGAAATGACAAATATTTGAATTTTGGTTTCTTGTCCTTGAAATCAGTGCTTTGCAGTGCAATTAAACCTTATGCAAGTAGTATAATTTTTGTCATTGTTATATATATCAGCAGTGACCTTTTAAAGATTATCGCATCATGCTACAGATCACAATTCTGTAGGTATTTTTAAAACCCTATTTCTGATGTCTAAGATTTCCCACAGAGAGCTGGTTGTTAGCATGTGAGCACTCACATAATTAGGTTATGCATCCTCACAAAGGTAGAAAGGTGTACTGAGGGTTCTTCCATTCACCTCTCTTTACTGTTTTCATTGACCTGTAAACAAAAGCCTCACTGCTTCCAAAAGACTTGATGTAACACACTTATGACTATTAATATAAGTAGCAGTAGCTTATATATAGCTTAATATAATAGCAGTAGCTTATATTACTGTCATTGGCAAATGGGATACTGTATAAAATCAGTCTAGAATGTGCATGAAAGAAAAATGATATGCAGGGCTGAAGAGGAAATTAAGAAAAGTACAGCAAAATAATTGTTTTTCTACTGCTACATTTTACTGTGTTTCAAACACCTCATTGGTATGCTAATAACTCGCATGCTAAAGCACCAAGTCTGAGTGGGGACACACAGGTGGCTGATGTTTGAAGATACCTCTGCATTTTGTATAGGTCCAGAGCCTTACTTATGGGACCCATTGGATTAGACTTCAGTTTTAATTTGTTTTCTATGTTGTCCAGGTGCTGTAATGTGCTAATCTTTTTGTTTCATCAAAGGCCTGAACATGTAAGATACAGTACAGAGATGAATTAAGCATAATTCAGCTGCTCTGGAGGTTTATTGTTTCCTTCATTTGCTCCTTTGAGACATTTGACAGACATTTGCTATTTTAACAAAATGAACATTGGGTAAATCAACAAACCATTACAAAGGACCTTTAGACAAGTAAGATCTGATGACTTATTCTCATTAATGTACTGTTCATTGTGTTCACAAAGGCAAATGAATATCCCATTGCATTATTGTTGGAATGATGCTGGTAATATTAGTAATGTAAGAATTTGTAATTTAATTATGCTTTCATCTCTGAGAGTAGCCACCATGAGATAACTTTGGATGAAATTTTAAGAAACTCCAGAAGGACCAGAGAAGTAAAATGTTTTAAAATAGGATTATTATTGTAACTGCAGTGATGAGAAGGAACAGAAACAGCTGGGGATAACAAGGTGAGCTTTCTGTAAATTATTAAAATCGTCTGTTGTTGAGACTGTTAATAGTAGTATTCTGATCTGCTACATCAACTACTTTTTTGGCTGCTGGGGGACAAAGCACTTGAAAAATCGCTGCAGACAGGAAATAAAGAAATGCTGAGATATGATCTATTGTGTTTTTTGCAACAGTTCTAAAAATGATTGTCTTTCTGTACTGGAAATTAAACTCTTTCAATTCTAGTTTAATGAGAATAGGGGTAGGAGGGACCTGCTGTTGACAGTGGTTGTCAACAGCAGATCTTTTTCAAACAACAGAATATATGAGAAGCCAGGACAAACCTGGAAAGCTTGATGGCACTGATAGTGCTGATGTGGCACATCTGTTGCAGACACAGCTACATACACATTTCAGAGGTTATGGGGAAACTTAATATAGGAGGCTGTATTCACAGTGGGGCGGAAGACCCCCCCACTAACTTTCAGTACTATTTCACCTTCTGGTTTTATTTAGCATTTGTGAAAAGGGACATTGCAAATGGGAAAAGGTAAACTTTAAATTTGACTCAATGTCTGTATCTTCTAATAGTTCAGCTTCTTTTTATTCCCCCCCCCTTTTTTTTTTTT
>VXAA01006069.1:481497-524116 GCA_013399115.1 Anseranas semipalmata
GGTTTAGTGGAGGACTTTGTAGTGTTAGGTCCTAGGTTGGACTAGGTGATCTTGGAGGTCTTTTCCAACCTAAGTGATTCTGTGATTCTGTGAAAGCTTTGGATCAGATTATGACCTACATTCAGATGTCTGTACATGCCTGAATGTTTAGTTAAAGAGTATTGGGGAAAAATGTTCAATAGCTTGTGGTCAGAGGTAAGGCTGTTACAAAATCCTATCACATTATTTAGTTGGCTAATGTTTCTGAGAAGTTTGAGATCTGAATGGCTTGTCTTAAATTCAAGCATGGTCTGTGTGGTATAGATAAGATGTAACTTTGCCACAGATATTTTTTTCTTTACAATATAGGATGGAATAGGATTTCTTTACAATACAGGATTTCGTGATTGTGTCTGCTGCCCAGTCCATTACTCAGCCAGTCCATTATGTCGTCTGTCATCAGGGATAAGATCTATACATGGATGCTTCTTTTCTAAAATAAACCAAATAAACTTTTTCTTGGTAGCATCCTATAAGTGAAGAAGGTGCTTAGGTACTTCTGACTTGGATCCTGAAGAGGGCATTTATGGCTATTCTAATATCTTTATACCTCAAAATGTTGAAAAATCTTTTCGTATCTGTATGTATATTCATGGTTACCTCTTTCTGTAAGTGTTGTTAACATTTAAAACTTAAGATTTTAATTTGAGATCTCACATTTTAATTAATGAATAGGCAAAAGGCTTTAGATATGGATGTATATTAGCATCTGATTACTGCTTTTGCACTTGGTGTCCAGAGCACTAAAAAGTGTTTGACAGAAGTTTGTGCTTGCAAGTAAAATTCTTTGCATCTGCAGGAAAGCTAATTATAAAGTATGCTTATGCTTACAGAAATTTTAAGTAGCTGAATGCATGGGTATTCATGGATGCTTAATTTATATAGGCCATTTGTAATATGAAGAGAGGCATCCGTTACCCTTTTTCAGTAAGCATTTCAAATAGTCTCTGTCTTAAGTCTAACCCATTTCAGCTCTGTTTCTGCTGGAAACAGGGGAAGTTTCCACAAATCTCTTCACGGTTCTCTTGGCACTCTTCAAAGTCTTCACAATTCTCCTTGGCTTGTAGTCTTCTACCTAGGCTTTTCATTGTGGTTTGTCTCAGCATGTCAGTACTCTCCTTAATAAGGAGTTGACTGGAATTAATTATAATTCTGTGTGTATTTTTAAATCTGACATTGTAAAATGTGTTTCCATATATGTGCTCACTAGATGGCAGCAGATTCCTTAACTAATTGTAAGAATGAAACATTCTGTTCAAAATGG
Organism: Anseranas semipalmata; assembly: GCA_013399115.1. Classification (NCBI taxonomy): domain Eukaryota; kingdom Metazoa; phylum Chordata; class Aves; order Anseriformes; family Anseranatidae; genus Anseranas; species Anseranas semipalmata. Next base: position 482,801 of record VXAA01006069.1, read on the forward strand.
TAGGTATTTTGGTATTTTAAAGTGCAAATAAATGTTAATATTGTATTTATTTTGAGATTAAAATATTAATTGTTAGTATGTAGAACTTGATTCAATGCACAGCTAATGTTATAGCTCCTCTTAAAAAGACTTAAGACATACCTTCTCAGAACTGCTTCAAGATCGAATATGGAAGATAATGTTATTTGGGACTTGAATGTCATCCTACTTGTTTCGATTAAACATCTTCAGTTTGCACCTTTATTTTCTTTATATAACAGATAATACAAAATGCAAATAGACTACAAAATACATGTGTATCATAAGTCATTGCAGGTGGAGTGCAACACTGAAATAGCTGGTATTTCTCTGAAAATAAGTAATTGTGAATTCAGAGCTTGTCAAGTGAAAGTGCTTTCCTTTGATAAATCACTTTCTATTTTGGGGGGAAGTAAACATACATAATTTGTGATGTGTAGACATTTAATTATTAAAAACTGTTCAAAATGAGATTTAAATTTTTGATACTGAGCTGAGTTTACTCTTGCATTTCTGTAGCACTTGGTCTTTGCATTTGGCAGTTATGAAGAAAAGTAACTTTGGTCTGAGGTCTTCTGGTCTGCATAAAACACCTTTGATTGTTACTAAATGATTTTTTCAGATGGTGGGTAACCCGAGTCACTGAAGTTCGCTGTGTGTATTTCCAGTGCAGTTCACATTTTAGTCAGTTAGACTGTATTTTAAAGAGTAGCTGTATACTAGAAGAATGGTTCACAAAATGAAGTGAAGTGGGGCAGTGAAGAACTCGTATGTTCATGAAGATGCTTCATGCTGTTAGTCTGGAGATGGGTTTCCACAAAGATCGGTCCTGTAAACGGTGTTTTCCCCTTTACTTCAGAGGAGGAAGGGATGAACTCATCTGTTTGATGAAAATTGAATAAAGGTATGCCTAATATCACCATATCTAGTGAAGTTCTGTTCCAAAAGACTGCGTGAAGGGGGTGGTGAAGGGAATATGCAACCACTCCCATACTTACCACAGCTGGATACAGTTGCCAAAACCCATACAATAATAATGGCAGAAAGCAGAGAGGATTTTAGATGGTACTTCATAGGATCTTTTGTTACTGTGATGCTTGCCGCTCAGATCAGTTTTCCAGGTGCTTTGGGAAAGCCGGTCAGTAGGGTATGACCCAGGAAATTCAGTTCAGAGCTTGAAATGACAGCTTGGTGACCAGTGTTTAAAGCTGATTCTCTGAGTGCTACTATTTTACACTACTTTTTGTAAGACTGACTTTAGTATTTTAAGGTTTTGTTTCTGTCACTTAAAGGTGGGCCTTAATTGCATCTGTACGAACACGACAGTTCCAAAGTAGTTTTTATCTTTTGAAAAGTTAAAAATAATAAATGCTACACTTGTGTCTGGAATTGGATAATTAGTTGCTTGTAGTTGAATATGTTTTCCATCTGTGGAAATGTTTGGCATATTTATTCCATTTTTGTTGGTACTTCTAGCTTCTGTCATACTTTTATAGAAGCCTTTTGAAAGGTGGAATGCAATTCCTAGGACCTCTGTATATTTTAAATAAAACGCAGAACATACAGGAAAACTGTTTTTCTGCACTGGGAGATTTCTTGGCAAAGTAAAGGTATTTGCATACTGCATCTTTACACAAATGCTTTATGTTCAGTGATTTGTTCTACTTAATCTTTTCTCACTCTGAAATAGTAGTCTCAATCCTCTGTTTGTAATATGTTTGCCAAAGCAGGCAGTGATATAACACTTTTTTGTTAGAGCAGGAATGGTTCATAACTCACAAGAGGCAGATCCGTGAGTGAGTCATTTAGGTCATTCCCACTTGTGTGGAAAAAATATTACATCATTGCCCTGTACTCAGTGTTCTATTTATACCATGCCAGAATTTTAAGTACATTTTGCTTTTTTTAGATGCTGTAAACAGTATTGGGGGGTTGTCTTAAAGTAAAGTTACTGCTAGGCCATAGAAGGAGCATTACTGAATCAAATATTTACAGAGAGTCTGGGAGCCAGAGGAGCCGAGCCTGCTGTCTGCTAATTCAGCCTTGCAAGGCAGAGACCTTCATAGTGGAAAGAATGGATGTGTACCCTCTTGCTATATTCTTGATCTTCTAGTTTTTGATATTTCCGTAACCTCTCTTGGTCTCCATTAGAGCATTAAATAAAGGTGGAGCATAGCTGTGAATATGTTGGACAAATACTGGTGAGAACGCTTCTAATGTAAATTCATTCTTTTTCAGCTGTAGTGATTTCTTATGGTTCAATCACACCTTACAATTTCAAGCATATTCCTTGCATTACATGTTAAGAATAAAGTTCCTCGTTCAGATTAGATATTTCTTTTTTTCTGCAAGTAATTTTGCAGTTACACCACTCTGCCCATTGCTCCTGTTTTTTCTTCTAGCTTCATATCTCATATTATTGTTGTTTGGTGGAGAGTGATTTTGTCTATCTGCTTATGTTTTCACTAGGTTAAAGCAGCCTCTGTGGTTTCATACTTGGACTTCCATACCAGAAATTCTTCTTGCTGTCAGTGCTATTTATTTTTTGCAAACGTTCCCTTCACAACACATTTAAACATTAATGAAGGTAGTGAATTTTCCTTCAGGTTTAGCAAAGCAGAGGTGGCAATTATACTGAAGTTTCTTCTGATATCCTACACAGAGCTGTAATCTGTTTACTGCAAAACACTAAAAAAGTGTTCTTCCAGTGCTTTTCTGTACACGTGTTCTTAAAAATTCTGTAGTATTGTAATACTGCTCTGGAGACAACATCTTTGAGATGCAAGTTTTATCAGACCTGTGAATAGAATGAGCTACACTGCCAACAGGATTTGTTTAGATGAATTTGAGAGTTCTCCAAGGGAAGTGTTCTTCATTCAGAGACTGTGGGGTTAGTGCTTTTTCTACTTGCTCTGAATTTGCATTTGAAGTTTTCCAGGTATAATTCCAGGGGTAGATTGAGTTTAAGAAAGGGTTACATGTAAAAATTTTGTGTTGTTTCTGTCAAGCATCATAAATGAAGTGAATTTGGGCAGGGTCAGAACTCCCTTAAGGAACAAAAACGAGCTGCAAAATGTTGTTATCATGGGTTAGAAGGTGACATTTATTTCAGAGTACCAAGGACCTGGAGCTCATGTGCAGAAGTGATCTGCTACAGCTTAATGAGATTGTGCCTGATAGGTGATTCACAAGCACTCCTATCACATGGAAAATGTAAGATAACTTACTCATTTGTGTAAGCACCGAGGATGTCCGTAGACAACCATGAGCTCCAGCTTGAAATCAAGGTCTTGATTCCTTTTGTGTATTGAATAACCTATGATACTCTTTAAGGATGGCTGTAATTCTTTGTGTTCTGGATGCATTTCTCTAGGTATTTATATTTTCTGTGCAGCTCCTGTTGCGTATTTTTTCTGTTGCTTTCTACTTAGCTCGGAAAACCTAAACATTTTGGTACATTGTACTACAAGTTACTGTTCTGTTGCAAAGGACAGCAGGCTGAATTTTTGTAACTGAGAGCTCAGATGTGTAATTTAATGTTTCATGAGATGTTTCAAAATGTTATATTAATGCAAACTATTGCTTTCTGTGATCTCAGGTGACCGGGTCATAGACGTTGGATCAGAGTGGAGAACTTTCAGCAATGACAAAGCAACAAAAGACCCATCTCGAGTTGGGGATACCCAGAATCCTTTGTTGAGCGATGGTGACTTGAGTACAATGATTGGCAAGGTAAAATTTACAATACTAAATTCTACTAAGCTTGAACATTTAATGTCAAGTATGTAATTGTATATCTGTGGGGAAACTGTTCAGAGAATGTATGTGCAAAGACAGTTTGTCTAAACTGTACTCTTGCATTTCAGTGGTGTGTAAAATGTGGCTGTTTCTGGCTGGTGGCTGGAGAGGGCTGAGCTCTTTGAGCAGAGTTTGCAGAGCTGTGGGGTTAGTTGCCACTCTTTGATATGCTGCTATAAATAGGAAAGCTGATATTGTAATGTTTAATTAAAACAAAAACAACAACAACAACCACCTTAGTGACTTAGCATTCTAATACTTATTTTGTGTATTTGAGATAATTCTGAATTAACAGATACTTAGTTTTGAGGTCTTAATGGCTCGTACTGCTAACTTGAGCGATCTTTTTTGTAATAAAATCTGTATCAGATGAATATTGGAGACCTGGAGACCTACATGCATGTTGTACCTGCTCTCCCAGTTAATGTTATGTTAAAGCACGAAATGTAGAATTCTTCTATGGTATAACTGCTCCTGAAGAAGGTATTCAGTGTATGTTTGGCTTGAAGTTTTGTGATACAGCCGTATCCTGATGTTTCCCATGAGAAAGAGAGAGCAAGACTGATAGCACAAATGCACTCCCTTTACTGAAATAGTGACCCAGATAAGCTTTCATTGTTGTACTTTGTTATATTTTCTAGTGCAACTTGCAAATTCCTATTTGTGCATTTCTTGAATGTTTCTTGCTGTCTGATCTTTACAATTGTCATCTGATATCTTTCACAATAACTTAGTGAAATGGGCAGATTCAATTGTATCCTCTTTTTAGTAGAGTATTTCCAATTTATTTTTAAGAAAGTGTCCATTTCATTTTCTAGATACTCACACATGTTAGACAGGGAGATGGTCTTCAGCCATTAATTGGGAACCTGTAATTTTTAATGATTGCCAAAGCAATATAGTTTGTTTTTAAAAAAACAGTGTAAAGTTTGGGTAACCTTTTAGTAACTGGGCAAATTTCATACGTTCCTAGAATGAATTATATAATTCTGCAATTAATACACATATTGACCACTCTGGCAACAGTCAGGTGGTTGCTTAGAGAGTCATTAGCATCTTTAAGGAATGACTCTAGTCCTCTTTTCTATGAATCCTAATGTAAAATGGGGTCATTGGAGTTTTAATGATACCTTGATAGATCCAGAAAGATTATAATTCTCAGGCCTTGGATTTCTCTCACAGATTTAGTGACCTATGGTAAAGATCAGAAATGTGCCTTTATAAACAGGTGGAGAAATGGACGGTTTGCTTCAGGTTCACAGATTCAGTAGGTAGGATGACCTTCTCAGCTCTTAGAACCTGCATGTTGGAGAAGACAAAAGATTCCGGCTAGAGATAGAATTCATATCCAGCTGAACCATGACTTGAGCTGTTAGCCCTCCTCCCTCTTGAGGATTAGATTGTTTTTTTTAGAGTAAAAGAGATAGCCCTAATGAGAGAATTAAAGATCTAAAGAAACATCTGTGAAAAATATGTTTTTCAGTGAAAAATGAAAATTATCAAGAGATGAAGATTCATCGGGTAAAACAGCTTTGCTCTTAAACCAAAACATCCCAGGACAGACGTGACTAAACTGGCAGTAGCAGAGTAGTGAAGACAGGATGCAGGATTGTCAGAGAGACATGATATGACCTGGGAGAACTGTGAGTGAAAATGACCAAGTGGTAGAACTGCCATGGAGAATTTCAGGGTCCAATCTGTCCTACTGTGGGCATTTCATTTGCAGGGGGAGGAACCAAAGAACAGAGAGATTATTTTCTACAGGAAATTGTCTGTGACAAACCAGGATGTGTTCTGGACAAGAGTTCCTGTGTTTGTGTTGCCAGTGAACAGGGGCTCTGCGATGTCAGTTCACTGCTGTGAATTTCATATCAGGAGCTGCCTTTTTCATCAGTTATTTGGAAGGAAGAGGATAGCTTATCAGAAGATGCTGGAGAAATTTTCTATTGATGCAGAAAGGGTGTGAGCTCTGCAGCAAAAATAACTGAACCAAGCAAATTGAACCTTTCTTAAGCAGTCTTCTGAAGCCTATGCCAGCAGTAGTCTGGCGTGAGAACTGACCTAGTTATGTAGAGTGGTTGAACAATGGTGAAATTGCTGTAATCAAGAGGAAGGTAAGTAGTATCCGAAAGAAGAAGGAACAGCCTTTGTGAATTCCAGAAAATGAAGCAGGATAAGATTCTAATTTCTTGGTGAACAACAATTCCTAGAATGGCCTGGAGTGGACTTCAGATTTGTGTGCCTGAGATCCCTGTAGCCTTTCGCGTGGGACAGGAAACAGTTATTCCTTCTGCTTGAGGTAGAGCAGCTGGTAATAGGATTATTGATACAAGCAAACAAAAGTAAAACCTGTGGAAAATCCAAAAAGTGAAGGAGGTTATTTTCATGGCATATAATAAAAGACATCCACTGTAAACTTCTGAGGATGTAGATGAAAATGGAGTCCGAACCACTTGCCAGTTACAACAGAACTTGAAATAGTAAATGAAAGGGGTCAGTTCTGCTTCACAGAATGGTTTGTCACTCCTTCCTCTTTGGAACCAGGAGGTACTGCTCTGGGACTCCTTTCTGCTGGGGGAATGTGTTCTATATCTGCTAGCAGCGAGAGAGAGGCTGTTTTGCCCATACAAAAGGATTAATTCCTAATTGGTTTTAGTACTTAGGGGACCCATCTGTCTGAGGTAGCAAAAGCTTGTGTTGGAAGAAAGATTAATTTGTCTGTGAAGAGGAGGATGAATAGCGTAGTTGGCTGTGGTGGAAGTGGCTTGCGTTCTTCAGACAGGTCTTTAGGGTATTGACACAGCACCGCGTGTCTCTGAAAGTAGATACAGTGTGCCGCGATTGATTTGATGACAGTGCAGATCAGTTTGGAGACATGGTGAGGTCTGGCGTTAGTTGTGACTTGATTGCCAGGATATCATGGTTATTTCTAAAATCTTCATGTAAAATTCAAGAGAAATAACTGAGCAAGTAACTTATAGATCAGCCTCTTTTCTCTGATTCTAAAAAGAAAACTTGCAGTTTTGCTACAGATCTTGTGGGAGAAGTTGTCTTTTGTCATGCTTTGTTGTTGATTTAGTCCTTTTTGTAGTGACTGCCGCTACAAGAGAATGTAGGTTGGCTGAACAGAAAACTAATGCATTCTCTTAGTATAGAATTCCTATCCTTTGATCAGATGCCTCTGAAAGGAAGCTGGGTGTTGTCAGGCTGTGTGGCCTGGATCTGAAAGTGCTGTATTGATAAGCAGTGGCAAGATATCAAGGGCTGATGAATGTGAAGGAAGAAAGGATCCATGGTTACCTCCGGACTGCGTAATGAGCTGGTTGTACCAGGCAAGCAGGCTGCCTGATACGGGTGCGTTCCTTGGTGCTGTGGATAGCTTCAAGTCAGGGATTGCTGGTGATACGTCTCCCTTCTGCTCTTCAGGGGGGTATACTGAGGTGCAAAACTGTTGGGTGCCAGCACTGTAAACCTGACTTCCACTGAGCCTCTCCAGAGATCACCGCTGTTTACTGAACTGTGTTTTTTTGACTCCAGCTGTCTTTGCGGCTGTTTCCAGGACAGAAAATGAAAGAATACATGAAGTTTTTGCTCTATTTGAAAGCCAAAAAGTTGGAACTCCTGACTTTGACATCTTTCTTACTGAGATGGTAACGGTATGAGCAGATGCCTCATAAAGGCACAGGCAAAAGATGCATAATTCTTAAAGACCATTGGATTTCAGTTAAAACTGTATGGTTTCTGTTTTTGTCCATGTAGGGAAAGGGACTCAACATGGTTGTGAAGAGCTGAAGCCAACAAAGCATTGTCCCTCAATTGAAGGATTCAGAAGGAAAGTAGATGATACATTTAAATAGCAAATGCAGGGAGAATTGCTGTGGTTTAACTTCAGCAGTTGAAATGGAAGAGTATTTTCCAACCCTTTTATAGTTGTGAGCTGTGTATTGGGAATAGTGCTTGGAGGGTGTTCATGCAGACAGGGGGAGATCCTCTGGCTAACAGTACTTGTATGTAGCTGCACTGGTAGTTTGATACTTGTAAGCAGACATTCAAAGGAAAAGTAAAAAATGGGGAGGTTAAGGAGAACATTAAAAAAAAAAATCACATGCTGTATAGTGGAGCAGGGAAAATCCCTGTGGTGAAGGGGAATACCTGATGGCCCAAGAACTGAGCGCTCTTTCCTGGAAAAGGACTACCTGGCGTGAGGTCTGAACAAACAGGGACTGTGGACTTGCCATCGGGAATGAGGGCCCTTTGTGGTCATTCCTCTGTTATTTACAAGATTTTGAGCAAATGCTGTTCCTGTAAGTATTTCTGCATAGCACTAGTTCAGGAGGCCACGATGCACGTGAGTGTTGCAGGGAACATTGCAGGCAGCAGGGATGTGAGTGATGACCAGGAAGGAGCCTTTTGACCTGAGATATGTGTATCTTGGGCCAAGGAATGTTGTTCTGGCGTAGGTTCTAAAAGAGAAAAGGTCTAGCGCTGCAGATATGTTTGTAAAGCTCTTTGTGGCCTAAAATCTGTTGTGCTCTCTTCTTGCTCTTTGTTTACCCTTAAACCTTCCTGGGAACCTTTGGGTAGTTGGAGGTATTCATCCAGTCAGGGAAGTAGGGTTGCCTTTGGAGCTCCCTCTGCTGTGTTGGTGCCAGGGTTGTTTCTGGGTGGTTCTTTCATTGGCAAGGATGTTTGAAGGAGTAGGAAAGAAGCCAAGAACAGTCTTGGGATCGAGCATCTGTCATAGAAGGCCTATTCAAGGGGCTACCCCTTTCCCTATAGGGAAACTTGTGAGAGGGGTTTCTGTGCCAGGGTCCTAGCTTTCTACAGCAGTACCAAAGTATGTGCGCACCAGAGGCGTGGGCCTCGGTGACAGAGGTATCCACCGAGCTTGTCAGGAATGGGATGTAGCTGGAGTCCTTGGGCATAGCAAAGTGGAACGGTGTAAGTGAATGGTGAGGAGTGAGCATTGTTGGTGTCAGCCAAAGAACATACGTTCAATGCAGATACGCATCGAGGAGAGATGACAGAATTAGAGGCTGTTTTAAAATAGAGTGGCAGCTCCAGAGAGCTTGGGTCGGGAAAGAAGAAACAAGAGCTCTGACTCCGCCTGGGCAGCTCAGAGGAGTGAGGTGGTGGCAGGCTGCCATCTGTCCTTGTACCACGTGGGCGCCCCGATGCATTGCTGGGTTGAGTCGTTGGCTTTCACTTCTCCTAAGACTTCAGGGTTTTCTTTTAAGAGGTCCTTGGTTTTATTGTAAAGGCAGAATATATGGATTTTTACATCTTGCCACAACCAACACTTGCTACTGCTAGCAGGCAAAGCCTCAAATTAGTTTTGAATTGGTCATTGATTTGGATGTTCTCTTTGCTCATGCCTTTATTAACATATTTCAGTTATCATTGTAACAACTGGTCTCCAGTTTGCCATAAAATTTTGTTTTTCTCAGTTGCCAGTCTGCCATGGTGCAGATGCAGCCCAAGTGATGTATGGGTTGCATAAAACTTTAATCTTGGACCTCAGCATTGGTGATAGGAGTATTGGGATGCACACGTTGGCTACGTGTTATTCATATTTTATTCTTTAAACTATTGTTACATTAGGAAAGAAAAATCCTTGCATAATCAGTGGTCCTTGGAAATCAATCCATGATTTGAGACTTGTGCAGGGTATAGAACGTGATGTCTGGCACAATGCTTGATTGTATGATTTACTTCAGTCATGTATATTTGCACGATTGTTCCAACCTAATGCCTTGAATTAGGATTTGTGAAGCTGGAAGATGTTTATTCTTGAAATGAGGAGGGAGTTGATTGTGCTTTATTGACAATAAAATCTTTATTTTCAGGGCACGGGTGCAGCAAGTTTTGATGAATTTGGGAATTCAAAGTACCAAAATCGTAGAACCATGAGTAGCTCTGATCGTGCAATGATGAACGCTTTCAAAGAAATTACGAACATGGCAGACAGAATCAACCTCCCTAGAAATATAGTTGTAAGTTCATGTCTCTCTTTCTTTAATTGTTCTGGCATTGACTTAGTTAGCATAATATAATGAGCACATGAATTTTTGATATTGCTGCTAATTAAATGGCCTAGAGTTAATTAAATTTAGTCTTCTTGCTTTGAAGGATCGAACAAATAATTTATTTAAGCAAGTGTATGAGCAGAAGAGCCTGAAGGGAAGGAGTAATGATGCTATTGCTTCTGCTTGTCTCTACATAGCCTGTAGGCAAGAGGGTGTTCCAAGAACATTTAAAGGTAAGCTTTCGGTGATACAGATTCAATTTTGCTATGAAGTATCTGGTTATTGTTACTGGAGGAAGTTGGTTTTCTCCTTTCTGGACTTTGCTGATTTGGTTGTTCTCAGCTATAGTCTACCTCGTTTGGGTCCAGGGAGGAGGGGGGGGAGTCTAGAAAAAAATTGCTACATTTATAATGTGAGCAGGCTCTCGGGCATGGCATTTTTGGTGATAATGCATTTAAAAATTGTCATTTGAGAGTCATTCCGAGTATTGGTAAAATTTAAGATATTGCTTGATCTGAGGACTGCGGGGACTCTTCTAACAGAATTTGAACCAACAGCTCTATGGTGAGTATGTGCATCCTTTCCCTGAAAAGGATAGAACTTTGGCATTGAGTATCAAGTCTCCCTTACTAAGCAACCTGTATTTATTAGCTCCTCATGAAAAGTTTGCACTGACTTAAGTGATTTTGAAGTTTCATAAACGTGCAAAGCTTCTTTGGTGGTGGCCGTCATCACATTGGTCTGCTTTGTGGTGTTAATGTATAGAGAATCAAATTTGCATATTGTGGGGGAGAAAATGCTGTCAAACCTAAAGTTCATTTTTTCTCTTTGTTTAGAAATATGTGCAGTGTCCAGGATTTCGAAGAAGGAAATAGGCCGGTGTTTTAAACTTATTTTGAAAGCTCTGGAAACCAGTGTTGATCTGATTACAACCGGAGACTTCATGTCAAGATTCTGTTCAAATCTGGGTCTTCCCAAACAAGTACAAATGGCAGCCACACACATTGCCCGTAAAGCTGTGGAATTAGATTTGGTTCCTGGGAGAAGCCCTATCTCTGTAGCAGCTGCAGCTATTTATATGGCATCACAAGCTTCTGCAGAGAAAAGGACACAAAAAGGTAAAACTTCACTTTATTCAATGTCTTCCTGCTTGAAAGAGAATTCAAGGTTACTGTAGAGCTTGGATGAAGTCATTGGAGGTAGTGGTAAGCTGGCATTCCAATGGCATGCAGCAGAGACCAAACCAGTTTATCCCCCCCAAATAAAAATAGAATGATTAGCTATGCTCAGGGAAACTGAGTTCACTTTCTTCTGGCACTAGAAGTTGGATTCTTAAATGCAGTAGACCAATACATTCAAATGAGCATAATTTAAACTTCACCCATGCTAACATTTGCATGTGTACGTTCTGCTGCTCTAAAATACTCCAAATGCAAACTTAGTGGCAGTTAGCTAGTAGCTAGTATTATGGCTTTAGTTTACACTCTTAGTCTTAAATCGTTCTGGCAGCCCCGAATCACCTCAACTGTGGGATAGACCTGGCCATAGATCACCTTTAGCATTACTCTCTTCAGTAGGGTAGCCCTTAGAAAGCCAGTGAAGAGTCCAGGCCTGCTCTTGAGCTTCAGAACGGCAGTGATCAGCCTCTGGCTTTTGAGAAAATTGGGCCTACGTGAGGGCAATGCGTGGGGAAGGAAGGGAGCGAAGGCTGCCTTGGATAGGACTTGGTGTGGCGAATGGATCCAGGTGCCTACAGCTGGCTATAGAAGCTTAGTTGATTTGTCTGGTCCAGTTCAGATCAGAAACGTTAAAAATCCAGCAATTTCTTAGAGGAGAGATTCTTTTAGGTAAATAATAGTCTTTATCTGTCAGGTTAGGGTGCTTTGTTCTGCATTAAGTACTGCTTGTTCTGTCCCTGGAACTTCCATCATGTTGGCGGTTTTCTGGGCATGTGAGTGACCTAGAACCCAAGCAGTACTGTGCCTTCATCCTTGCTCACCTTGAGCTGTTTGATGCTCTCTCTTAAGAGTCTTTGTTAAAACAAAATACAGCTGCCTGCAGTTGATGCATACGTGCCTCATACTCCTTCAGTGTCGTGGGACAGTCCTGAGGCTTTCATGCATTTCAAGGTTTGAAATTCCAACCTTTCTTAAATTGATTCAAGATTTAACCCCCTTTGCATCTCAAGCAGTGTTTCCTTTGCTTATTGAACAGTAGTTTGCTCTGTACTTCTGCTATATTTGTTTTTGCATTTTAAGGTAAATGTATTTCATGTTCAGCTAAAGGTATCACTTTTTGCCTATGCACGTCGTCTTCTGTTTTTGATTATATTTAATTAGAGCACAAAAATGAGGAGCTTGATGTTGACAGTGATTTATTAGAGTATTGCTGGGAATACGTAGACTTTGCAGTGGATGTTTTTAATGAGTTTTGCACTCTTGGCCCTTTGTCAATTTGAAACTGATTTTGATCCAAGATGGGTAGCATAAGTTGAATTATGGCATATGAGAAAAGCAACTTTGTTACATGCAAAATATTAGTCACCATGGCTAAAATAGTTTTATTCCAGGCTTTTGGGAGAGTTATGAACAAAGCTGTGTGTCTAGCACTTTGTTATAAATGATGTTTGCTGTTTTCTTCAATAGAAATGGCAAAAATAAAAACTGTAATTATTTGTCTGCTTTTTGTCTTAGAAATTGGTGATATTGCTGGTGTGGCTGATGTTACGATCAGACAATCGTACAGGCTGATCTATCCTCGGGCTCCCGATCTCTTCCCAGCAGACTTCAAGTTTGATACCCCGGTAGACAAACTACCACAGCTGTGAAATTGCTGAAGGTTGCTTTAATTTCTATTAACAACAACAAAAAAAAACTTTTGATTCTTGCCTATAATAAAGGATGTACAAAGTGTTAATATTGAGTCTTCATGTTGTGGAACCTGGAGGATATGGAGAATTGAGCATAACTGCCGGAACGCAGCACACATTCCAAGGGTAAACAAGCTCATTGTGTGGCATTTTGTATGTATATATTAGTGGAAGTAAATATTTAATGACCGTTGCAACAAACTTAATTTCATATTGTTGTACTTATTTAGATTTCTTTTGTAGGGATCTAGTAAAATGTATTTTGGAAAATTGAAAATATTATGTAATTCCCAAATAAACTGTTTTCCAAAAACACTTACCATCTTGTGAATATCACTACAAGTTGATGTGCATGTACTGTTCCGCGTACTGAGAACTGGAATGCAGTCCGTGGAATAGTAGAGTTAGCTTCATGCTGCCGGCCTTAGTTACAAGGCTCACCTTCTTGACAATTTTAAATCTCTGTAGTGGCTTTAATATTTGTAGTTCGCTGCAATTTGCAATATGGAAGACTTAACCCAGAATGTAAACAGTTGGTGAAAAGCAGTTTGAATATTTGCACAACTGCTGCTGAAGTTCTCCAAACTTGTTTTGAAAAGATCAGTCACCTCCTTGGCAAGTCTCCTTGATTTTCACTGATATCTCTGTGCTTTGCTTTTTTGAATTTGTATTGACAAAACAGCTAAAGATAAACATGGAGACTTAGTTCAGTTGAATTCCTGACAACTTTATGGTGCTTGGTACTGTGCAAAGGAAGATCAAAAAATATTTCTGATCTTGCTGTTAAATGTTCTGACATGTCTTTCCACCTTGCAGTCTGGCTGGCCAGCGGTTAAGCTTTTGGCACTGTTATGTTCTACATGAGCACTTAACTCGTTTGAAATGATGCACCAGATGCTAAGAAGCGAAGGCCAGAAGTTGTTCAACCCTTCCCAAATTATAATAGCTTTGAAAACTAGCTGCCTCTTGACAGTGTTCCTTTTGTGTGCAACGCAGCAAATGGGAGTCTTCTCGTTCCTGAACTAATTTTGCATCACAGGTGCAAATTCATTTTAATTTCCAAAATGAACAGCTGAGGGGTCAGCTTGCTACACATCTGGTCCTAAGCCATCCAGAGGGAGGGCTTTGTGTCCAATGCTAACAGCACTAATTTTCAATAGCCCTCACTGTTTTCTTGGAGGTTTAGTTTTAATTCTGTTCTACTAAGCAAGACTATTGAAATGAGGCAGCTCAACGTTTTTTCTTTAAACAAATAACAAAGGCTGTACAGTTCTTTTATACCACTGAAGCTGTTGGTTGCAGTCGTGAAAAATGATTGCGGTGCAGATGTTAAAAGGGGTGTTCCTGGTAGTTTGCAGGGATCGTGTTCTAATGTCATGTACTTCCTTAAACATGGTTGCAATGTTTTCTGTTACCTGGGCTTTCCCGGTCTTGCTTTGCGCTACTTCTGCTACCACCTTTGTGGGAGTAGGCGCGATGCTTCGATCTACCTTAAATGTACTGGTACAGCTTGGAAATGCAGAGGTGAAAGTCCTCTTACAGCAAGTGTACTTTCTGGCATACATCAGTATTAAACTACTACGTGCGGTTTAGAAATGGCTGAAACCTTACATTTATAATAATGCTCTTGTTTTAAATGCTTGCAGGTATTATGAATAAGCTCTTGACATGTGAGTGGTGAGTTTGCAGTTGGAATTTGTTACATACAGCAAAAGCTGTCTGGATTGAAATTTAAAAGGCACTTCACCCAGCTCTGGAGTATAGCAGAGGCAGGGATACACTATCCTGGCTGGACCCCGCCTCTTCCTGCGATTCCGCAAGCAGTCCCTGTACCTCCTGTGATGTGGAGATGGCATTGCCTGCGCAGCCTGAAGGGGTGTAATGAGGAATATGCTTGAAGGGGCTGTATACTCTGGAAAAAGTTACTTCTTGTCCAAGTAGACTATGGCTAATGTAAAGCATTCCAGGGAAAATAATCGTACACCTTTGAATTCATTTTTGGGCAGTTATGAACGCTTTAGTAAGCTGCTTTAATGAGGTTAAGAAATTTGGCTTTTCTCACGGAAGCTTCTCCTTCAGAAATGAGCTCTCCATGTTCGTGGCTGGACACTTCTCAGCGGCGTGCATGGTGTGCAGCAGTTCCCGGTGCAGGGTTAGGTGTGAGCTGTTGGGGACAAGGTTTTTGTACTGTAAAGAAGCTCGATGGCTTCTGGGAGCTCTGCTGCACTCTTGTAGCCATTGCAATTGCCTCTGTATGCTGGAGAAGTGACACTTGGCCCTACAGTCACAGGCCCTGTACTGAAGGGTGAGACTTCCTTTTGTTGAGTTGGACAGTGCAGCACTTCAGGGTGCTGCATGGGCAAGTTCCTCCAAGTTCTTCAGCTGGAGAGCATGTGGATGTTGCAACTATTGGTGAAAGGGAGGCATGCTCTTACCTCAGGTCAATTGGAAATTGTATAAAGCAAAGAGATGATCAAGGCTATACCACCAGAAGCTGAGAGCAGTTTTAGTCCAGCAGTGACTGCTGTTAATGGTTACAAGTTGGAAGCCTTCAGTCACTTAAAGGCAGCTTTGGTCTGAGCAGCGGTCGTAGCTCCTTGAAAAGGCAGTCTCTAAATGTCTGGTGGCATCTTAAATCTGCTTAAAGCCACAAATGGTAACTGTATCTCTTCTGATTGAGTTTAAACTTTATGTATCTGTGGCAAGCTACCATACTGTCTAGGTGCCTGTCACACTTGTGTTTTATTTAGGTCAGAAGTTTATTGCCTTTGAAGAGGGGCTCAGACAGTTGCTGTGAGCTGGAGTGGTGGTAGATAGACACAAGGATCAAGCTCTGGCACTTCACTTTGAAGAGACGCTGTTCTGTGAGAACCTTTCTCCTCAGACTCGAGCCTGGTTGTGGTGTAACTTGGAGAATAACCTGTCCTGGTAGGCTCAGCGTCGTAGGCTGAGGTGCAGCATGGGAGCCAGCTGGCTGCATGTGGTGATGTGATGGATGGAGAACAGGCACTCTTGCTGTTAATGACAGGGCCGGGCCAGACCATCTTCCTCTGGGCGCTGCAAGCAGTGAGTAACGCTGCTTTTTAAGAACAGCAAAAGAGCCTATTATTGAGGTGCCAGAGACTTCTTGATGGCCAGTCTGAGTACTGAGTTAAATACAGAAGACGCCCACTTGGTAGATGATGAGAGGCTGCTCTCTCCATTTACTAAATAAAAGGATAGTGGGGGTGGGTGGCAGGAAGAGCCACTGCGTGACGGCGTAGAGGGAGCGATGACACTCTTTTTGGCGGTTTCCAAAGCAATGTCTGTGTGCTTCTAAGCTGGGTGTTTTTCTGTTAATGGGAAGAGGCATGACACCCCAGCAGCCTGGTTTTGGGAGCATTCACAGGCGAGAAGAGGGCTGTGACCTCGAGCTTCCAGCCTGCTGGCTGCCTTCTTGTTGTGTTACTGAAGCTGAGGCGCAGGAAGGCTGCGCGGGGAGCAGCCCCCGACGTGCAGGCAAGGAGAGCGGCTGCAGTCAGGGGCCTGGGTAGGGCCGGGGCTCTGCGAGGAAGCCTGTGTTGTTGCTGGGAGCTGGTTCTGCAGCGAACCTGGGACAAGACGGGCGAGCTGAAGGATTGCATTCAGCACAGACAACAAAGGACACGGCAGAGTATCTTTAGGTGCTTCCTATGTTAATTGAACAGCAATTTAGATGGTATTTCAAACTGTCTGTGTCTTCGTTTGGATCCAGCCCTTTCCAGAATGACTGCTTAGTTAAGTGCTGAAGTTGGGTGGCTCTAAGCAATGGCCTCATGAAATTTTAGCTTGTTCTTAAGAGTAGTAAGGAAAGATTTATTTTTCTAAATGTACTCGGAAAAGAAAGCTTCATTCTTAAGAACAGGTTTACTGTGGGTTATGTGCAGGTTTCTGTTTGTTTACAGAGCTGCCCTACATAATGGGGGGGAAAAAGACTGTAATGAAGAAATACCCAGGAGGGAGGGAGCGTTGTCTCCCACTGTCCTCAAAGGAAGCTTGTGAGGGGAGAATGCCGAGTCAAGCTGGCAACCTAACGTACGTGATCTTTTCCTGCTCCCTTCAGAAGGGCCGCTCACCCAAACAAGAGAAGACTACTTTCCTTCAACTCAAAAGAGCAGGTATGTTCAGGGTTGATTATTTATTTGGAATGAAAAAAAAAAAGGGAGTACACTGAGCTACCACTAAGACTGGTTTTCTGTAAGCCCCCTCCTGATTGCAAGTTCATTTCTGAAGTTACCTGTGGAAAAGACATGACATGTCACTTCAAGAAACAGCAAAATCATGTTTGGGACACAATTTACAAATTACTCTATTTAAAACTTTAATTTGTGATATTAATGACTGCAAAACACTTAGAATGACATTGTTAAAGGCACATTTCATTTTAATGCATAGTGTACCATTCTAAAATATCCTAATTTCCTTACAAAGTGCTTGAGCAGCCACATACAGATAAAGTATAGCAAAATATATTTACAATCTAGGGTTTAAAATCTTAATCTGCCTAAAAATATTTAAAAAACTACAGAGATAAAATTAGTGCTTTCTTTCAGCTTAACTGGGTGAACATACCCTGCCCTCTAATTTTTTTTTCTTTTTAATGATTTACTTAGATTAAAAAAAAAAAGATTTCTGTACAAGATGTAGTTACAAAAAGGTATTTTTCAGGATACTTTCATAAGTGTTAAGCACCCTGTTAGATGCTCATATATATATTTGGGAACCAGAAAGGGGTAAGCTGACTGTACCTCAAAAGTATTTAGCATTTAGTTTCAGCTAGATACCAGAACATAATTTGTTTCTTATTTATCAGAATCTGGAAACAAGTAATGCTGAAAAATTTACTCACTCTTCCTAACATGATTTGTAGAGCTGGTAGAGATGCCTTTCCCTCTTCCTGGGATGGGGGAAGCCTGATTTAGAACTATTAACCATCTTTTCCTTAAGCCTTTCTTCTGCCTGACCCTGCAGGTCTGTCCAGCATCATGATTTTAAACAACCACCTTAGTTTTGGACACTGAAGTGGTTTCCATTTCTTCTTTGAATAAAACTACAAGTTTTGAATTCATTTGAGTGCTGATTCTCACTGTCTTAGCCCACCAACAGCAAACTCTTGGCTAGGACGCACCTGTGAGATTGAACACACAAACTCTGAATGGTGCTAGAGCTGAGGACAGCGTAGGAAATTTATTTTCTAAGAATTAATGTTTGCCTGCAGAACACCAGGTGCCAAAAACAGGTCTTGGTTTACAAGTACACACAGTGTCTGGTCTAAATTATTTTTCAACTTTTGAGGTACAGCTTTTAGTGTTAGGAGGTTTATAAAATATACAGTTTTTATCAAAAATATTTATACATTCTGTTACAACATATTGCTTTTACCCTTGGTAACTGCCAATCTAAGTTCTGGAGTTCAGTGGCCTAAAGGTATACAAATATTTTTTCACTCAGTGTTCTGTGTTGTTCACATGGCCACTGTGCAAAATCAATGAAGTGGTATAATTAAATTACTTGCCTGGACATATGAATACATTACAACTTCCAAATATACATGTTCACAGCATGTATACATTGAAAATCCTTATGTTTTCTAAAGGTGATATGATTTGTACAGCAGATACAGGATGATCTAGGTGGTTAAATACAGAATGGTTAACTTATCTGTCCACTCAGTGAGTGGAAAAGGCATGAGTTTGAGTATAGAAGTGGAGGGGCTTGGGAAACGTATATGCTTTGCTCTTTGTGGTTAGACTGAGCAATGTCCTTGTTACATTCTTCATTTCAACCAGGGTTTTAAGCCATGCTTAAAAAGCTTGAAGGCAAAACTGTTTGGCAAGTGGCTTTGGTAAACTTCCTGGGTTTTTCTGGATTTTTCTTTTTAATGGAAGCACTTACGCTGTTGTTATCTCAGAGGCAAGGCATTTAACATTTTTCCTAATAAATACCATAGAAAATTTATAAAACAAGGCATATCTGTTCTCAATACCATTATTTTAAGAACACAAGAGGAAGGTGTACATAGAAATGTGTAGTTTTATAGACTGAACAAGATAATATTTAACTGAAATCATTTGCCTTCTCCAGATAGAACCATGTTCTGTGTGAGTGTCATCGGTATCCCAAACTTCTATTTCATGTGGCTGAGTAGAGTTAAGTGATTACCTAGCTCAAAGTCTGCTTTCCTCACTTAAGGCAGATACTTAAAAGACAATGTAATCTGCTGTAGGAGAGTGAAAGTACAGATCCAAGTGTGCCCATGTGTGGGAAGCTTAATACAGCCTGGATTCACCCACTCAGCTTAAGAACTCCATAGAACTGCTTTCCAGTGCTCAGATAAAAAACATATACAAAGAGGCCACTCTTCACAAGAGTGTTAAAACAGTACTTAAAAGGATCTTCGTGTGATTTAAAAAAAAATAAGCTACAGGTGGCACAGAGAGCAATTGAAGGGTTGGTATTCTTCTGAGAGAGGCATTCTTGTGAGCCAGTCAGCTAGGATTTCACAGTGTCTAGAAGTTAACACCAATCAGCAATGTAATCAAAATCTCTGAACATTTCCTGCTCTTCTTCTGAAAGTATCCTTGGTTCCCGAGGTGGAGTGAGGATAGGTGCTTCAGAGGTAAATTCATCATCAAAATTACTAACATCTTCTCGTCCTCTAATGGTGGGTACAAAAGGGGGCTTCACTTTCTTGGCCAGTAAAGCATTCCAATCTATTAGCTGTAAAATAAACCAACTGATGTTTAGTTTCCCATCTCTACTCCTTCATGTCCTTAGAAATAACACCAGCTTGTACTCACCCGGAAGAAGTGATGCTTTTTCACATCCTCAGCATCTTTCTCTCCAGCTCCGAGACGCCGCTCTGGATTTCTTCGTAGCAGCTGACAAAACATGCAACATTTTAGTGTGAAAACTGAGGGGTAGTGGGAGGAATGAGGGACAATGAGTGCTAGCTGCTGTGTAAGAGTCAACACCAAGACTGGATGGATGGTGAAGTTCATACTGCCTGACCCATCAAAAATTCTTGGTCCTCAAAGAAAGGTAAGGACAAAGCTGTAGACAGAGATAGCAGTGCTCTTTTAAAGACACCTGAATCTCATAGCAACATTCCACAAGCAGCCTAGCTCTGAACCTGTCCTGAGCAGACTCACCTGTCTTACTCTGCAAATCTGTACCACATCTTAGTACCTGAGGTAATCTGTGGGGCTGGGGTTCAGCGCAGAGCTATTAAGAAGTGTGCTTTCTGCTGGAGAGGACATAGAATTTACATAAGCTGCTATTTCTGCTTGCTTGGCTCAGCTCTGTTGTCTGCTGTGTCCAGCTATTTCACAGCAGTTTATTTACCAAGAGAGGGCTGGATGCAACTAGTAAATTGCAAACACAAAGTTCACTGTATGCATGTTCTGGGTGCAGTGTAACAGTCCTCTCTCCACATGCCAATGTGGACATAGGCATAATTTTCACAATAAAAAGACCTTCCTTTGGTACTGCCTTAAAACTGTATTATTTTTCCTTCCCCTAGAAAAAACAATCTGTGAGGAAGCACTCATTTTAAGCTACAAAATATTTATGCTGTAACTTAAATAAGTAACTGTGACATGCTTTAACTTACATACTGCTAAACTGGGTGCTAGACCAACAATATTCAGTGTCAGACACTTAAGCAAAGAGGCTGCTTCCCAAAACTTTGAACCATCTCCAGGAAATGCCTTTCCGGCAGCTGAGATGAGCCTCTAACTTAGACATCTAAAGATGTCTGAAGCTAAGTAGAGGCATTACAATAAGGAATAGCAGTAATAAAAATCAAAATCAGCCTTTCTTTGCCAAGAATGGGGCTGTAGATGCCACGTGTATGGTGTTCCCTGCCCCAGTTGGAATGAAGCCAAAAAGAGTTAGAAAGTCTTTGAATTAAAATGTTCATGTGACCATGTTAATCTACCAAGCAAGTCAATGCAGCAGTGTTCTGCTCGGAAATGAAACTAGAACTTCTCTAGTTAGATACAGCGATGAAACTTAGTTCAGGGAGAAAATAGAGCTCTAGTGTTTCATGTTTCAAAAAGAGAAACTTGCCCCTGAATAATTAAGTGAAACGGCACTGAGTTTTCATTTAAGGCGAAAAGGGTGATAGGCAGCAGGGCACAGCATAAACGAAGCAAGTCTGAAATTTAATTGTTGAAAAAATTATGACGTGTAGGTTCTTAGAAGTATTTTGTTCTTCATAAAAGTAATTAATTTCCTTAAGGTAGGAGACAAAACAGGGTAAGAGGGGAATACTGTAATATTTTTATCGCTTTCTTACCCGTCTCATTATAGAGATGGCTTCTGTGGACAGAAATCGTGGATATCTTACTTCATCATTTACAATACTGTCAAACACCTCTTCTTCATCATCTCCAGGGAAAGGAGACTATAATGAAAGTAATTAAAAAAAATGCAATTATTAAACAGACTTAAAAATCACTTAAAATAGAAAATGTATTCAGCTGACAGCTTGGAGTTAAGCCTCCCTAAAATGAAATTGTCCTTTTCCCAGAAATATACAGTCCTTTTCCATAAAGAAGAGAGAAAAGTAAGGCAAGTTGTTATTATCCCGTAATTTTTTTTTCTTTACTATAGGACTTTAAAAGTAGAAAAACCTAAAACTGGTATCTTTTTTTTTTTTTTTTTTTTAAACACTGACACAAGATATACAGGAAATGTGGAAGGCATTTATTAGCTCTTCTTTGGGACAAGTAACATGTGGAAGATGGTTTGTTTTCATAATACCTTTAGTTTGAAAGATCTTAAGCTATAATATGCTATTATAAGGTGGCTTGAAAGATGCAGCCCACACCCCATGAGTTTTTTGTTGTCCTCTCCCCCCCCCCCCCAAAAAAAGAAAGGAGTTATCATCTTTGTTTCAAAAAGATGAAAATGATGGAGATATCATGGAGATACTCTAACAAAATGGACCAGAAGGCAAGGCCATGTACAAATTGGTAAATAACTGCTCAATAATTATTTTTACTATCTCATTTACACGGAACTGGGGCATTGTGTTTTAGTGCATGTGTAATTCCTATCATAAATAACTCTGTGTTTGGCGTAACCTTTCACTGCTATCCAGTTCTATGAATTAAGGTTTGCTTGCATTCAAGCTACAGGAATTAAGGAGTTGATTTTCTCCAAGAACATTTGAAAGCAGAAGACTGCTATAGGTGTATGCATCCAAATTTGACAATAGCAGACTAGGTAATTGAAATGAATAGTTAGGATTGCTGTGCCCTGCATGCTGAAAACTGAGCTTCCCCAGTCCAGATGTGCTGTTTTCTTGCTTAGAGATAGTGATATTAATGTGCCATTACCATAATTTGATTTAAGGCATAATGATGTAATTAGAAGCAAAACAAAACAAACAAAAAAAAAAAAAAATCAAGAGGTTAAGTCTCAGACCAACCGTGACTCATTCACTTCCACAGCAGCTGGTAACTCAAGCCCCTGACATGACTAATCAATTTCTATAGCCTTATAGTAGCTAGTGTCAGATAAGTAGCTGCTCAGGATTTATTCCTACTTTTTCTTAATGACACTAAGATACAGTAAAACTAGGTATGCCTATACATAGTGTATATTGATATAACTGTGGTATATATGGCATATTAGATGTTGACAGGATGATATTTTGATTTTTTTAAATAATTTTTAGCATATATTTGTCTCATGACTGCATTGTATCTTACTAGAACTTACCTCACCCACTAGCATCTCATAGATGAGTACACCAAGACCCCACCAGTCTACAGCTCTTGTATAGGAAGTTTCTGTCAGCACCTCTGGAGCAAGAAATTCTGGTGTGCCACAGAATGTGCTTGTTCTGTCTCCAAATCCCATTCCTGAAAGGTTACAATTAATGAAAAGCAAGCAGTATTTTCTGCAAGTCCACAAACTATTCCTTCAGCTACTAAAACCTCTAACACAACTTTAGCCAAGTGATACTGAGGTTCCAGGGCCAGTCTTGAAAACTCCATCTAACAAGGTAAGTAGAATATTCCCCCAACTCTTCCTTCCCGTGCCCTTGTTCTGAGTGTGCTTCAGAATAAGCTTTTCTATCCCTAACTGTATTGCAATGAGCCAAATTAAGCCTCCAATTACACTTTTGTCACCCAGTTATTTTTGCTTGGAGAGATACAAACAGTCTTATGCTACGTTTCCATTAGCTTGTACAGCAAAACGTGGTACCCTCGTTTAGCCAAACTTGCCTTTTGCAGATCCTTCTGCAATGGCAAAGCTACACAAAATAAAGTAAAACATGGAGTGCAGTGAAACAACTTTAAGCAAAATAAGGCCTGCACATTTGCAAGAGAGGCACAGTTAAAAACCGCACCATGAGCACTGATGTGACACTGTGAGTAGAGGTGCTGTGGACAGCTTAAGAAAACCATTTATAGCAGTAGTCAGTAAGCCAAAGAGCTTTCTTGGTCCTTGCTTCCTTCTGACATTTATGGAATTTGTTTGTAGCTCAAGTCACGCAACTTGCCCTAGGATATTAAAAGCAACAATAATGTTTGACCACCTACCAAATTCACAAAATTCCTCTCCCTCTTTAGGCTAGCTAAAAGTGAAATATTTGGAGGACAGGCTATACAAATTGGAGAAGGAAATAGACCTTGTCAGATCTTCCCTCTTCATGGGGTTTGACAAAGGCACTTTCCTCAGTGCAGACAAATCCTTTATTTTATGTCTTATTTGAAAGTTAGTTGCCAGTAGCTGGATGCTTGAAAGTTACTTTCTAGCATCTAAGCTTCCCTTCTGGGATAAATTTCTCTTTTTTAGCTATAGTATACTTAGCCTGTTATTTCTACATACTTAGAGTTGCAAATATTTCAGAGTAAAAAAAAAAATTGTAAAATAAAAAAAAAGTAAAAATTGAGGTATGGATTGATTTCATTGTCAACTTAGGTTCAGAATGAGGAAAATTATTTAATGCATATGATGAAGTAAGAGTCAGAGTAAGTGTTCTTCACAATAACAAAACAAATTCAAGGCTAAGCTCAGATGTTTTTGGTATTTCCTCGCTAAGGAACTTCCTTCCATCTCCCCATGTGTACAGAGATGCATTTTTTCCTTCAGATGATACAGGGTAAGTACACACTATATACATTTGGCAGTTCACAAATCTCAAGGAACAGTCAAGAATGAGTAAGATGATGGAACTTCCCTATGAATAAATAAATAAATGTAAAAGCCATTACCTTCTTTGCAAAGACCAAAGTCAGCAATTTTCACAAAGCCTTCTGTGTCCAGCAATAAGTTATCCAACTTCAAATCTCTAAATGAACATTTGAGAACAAAATTTCTTTAGTACTATTCAGAATAGCTGAAATTCATCTGTTGGAAATGCATCAATAACTACTTACCTATATACTATTTTGTGTTCATGTAAATACTGAAGTCCAAGAACAACACATGCAGCATAGAATCTGTTGAAAAAAAGTTAAAATTTAAAGTTTCAGTGGATTTTAGTCCTGCTTTTCAGAATGTGAAGCTCATCATAGTTTATCTGTTTTATTAGCCATCCTCTGAAGATTATAGCTTGCCTTTTCAGGTACAGATTAGTATTATACAGAGTCAGATTTTTAAAAGTCAAATGTTAAGAATGTTTAAACTTGCAGCTTTCAAGCTGTAGTATGTTTGCTTGACCTGGAAGATCAGTTTTCCTGTAATGTTCACTGCCATGGCACTGAAGAATTTCTTATTTGTCTTATTCCTTCTTTTTTTGGCCTTGCCTGTTATTTTAACTTGTGGTTTAGCTTTTTAATGTAATCTTTTCCCCCAAAAAAGTATTATAAACATAAAATATCTGTATACCATTTTTGCATTCAGCTTAGATTCAGGTACGTTAGAAAAGCACATATGCAGGTTTAACAAAATCAGTTAGAATCTCTGCCCTTTTAAAAACTGAACAGTATTTTCTGAAATGACAAAATATAGAGGTATGTGGTGAGAAGTATCTTAGTTCTTGTCCACTGAAACAGAACAAAATGCCCTTCCATTAATTTTTCCCCACAAAAAGGGATGGATACTCACACTGCTCTTGGTTCAGAGAAGACATCAGTATGAATGTGCATCATCAGATCCCCACCAGCAGCATATTCCATTACAAAACAAACGTGATCTTTGGTTTGGAAACAAGCAAAAAGGTTCACCAGGAAGGGATGCCTTACACTATTCACAGTTTCAAATATTCGCTTTTCACACATCAAGCTGCAAACAGAAAAATCAGTAAAATTTAAAGCTGAATCCTGAACCACAGTTTTACAACTCTCAGAAAACTATTGGTAACGTAGATCTTATGCTTTTTCCTCTACTCCTCAAATATAAGAATATTTTTGTTTTTAGGAGAGATCTTGTCAATTCTCCTTCCAAATTAGTACGCATCAATGTCACGTGGCATTAGCTTTAATCCATTTTTATTTTAACTGTGTGTAATATGTATAGTCAAAAAAGAGTAATGATATTATTAGGTATCTATCTATGATCATTCCTGATTATTTCTCCTTAAGCCAAGCTCATGGTTAATTTGTAGCTTATTCTTAATACAGCTATCTATCTTCCTGCAAGTCAAATGAAAAGTCATCATTAAACAGTTGTAAAAGCATCTTCTTGCACTGAACCTAGACAGCTTTGTAACTGCCATTTCACTTCCAGACAGAGAAAAATCTTAGTTCTTGGGCAAAGAGATTAAAAACAAAACAGTGGAGTATACACAGGATTTAAGGGAAAGTATGTTGGACAGAGTATGACAGTACGAGCTTGAGAAGTACCATCATATGTGTTTCTGCCAGCAAAGAAAACATAGTCACTGTCTTCCTAGAATGTGATGGAAGTCTATAAAACAAGTAATTAGAAGTAATGATTACAAGAAAATCTGAATGAAAAAGAAAACCAAACAGGATCAGCTTTAAACCCAGAGCTATAATAACAGCATGGTAAGAGGAGCACTAAAATAACCAGTATTCCTGGGCTATACTGCTTCCTCCTTGCCCCTGAAGAAAGGCTACAGGTCTGTAACAGCCAGCTGAGCAGGGAGATGACTTGTTTTGCTCTTTCACTGAATGTAACTACCGTTTGTTAGAGCTTATAGTTGTGGTGCATGCAGAAAGAAAACAATTGATTTAGGGAATCCACATACTATATTTCACAAACTGACCTGTCTACTTCATCACGAGCAACAATATCTCCTTTCTTTAAGGCTTTAATGGCAAACATCTCATTTGTGTTTTTGTACTCTGCCAGCAGCACCTAAAACAGAGAAGTGATTTATTCAAGTCTCATATCTAGTTTTTGATATAGCCTTGACATTTGATAGAGCTTTTTGACATTTACCTTTCCAAAATGTCCTCTACCCAGTACAGCACAACATCTGAAATCCTTCAGACTGAACTGAAATCTTTGTTGTGTTCTGTGTAAATAAATAAATAAATATACACGCATTAAAAAAAAAAATCTTCTAGTTAGTTAACTTTAACAAACATTATTCACAATCAACACTAAAAACATTGTATTTTTACCTTCTATCTTCAGTCTCTCGGATGTTGGTATATTTTATGTCTGAATGTGGAACATCAGGCTCACAGATTATTTCAGGCTGGAGTTTTGGAACAATACTATTTCTGCCATTTTCAAAATCAAAAGTTGTTACTTCATCCTGCGAAGAAAAGGAAGTCTGAAAATTTAAAAGAGATTGCTAAGGCAAATGGATGCAGAAATTCTTAACACAAGAATTATCTAAACTAAAACATTATATCTCAGGATGTATATCTCAAGACGATCTCAAGATAAGCAAGCTTTTAAAAGAATGATGAAACCTAGAAACCTATTCCTCCAGTTATTCTGCCCTTTGTTAATAAAGCCATTTTTCTCCCTGAACATTCTAATGATTTTAGGCTTTTCTTTTTTTTCTGTAATGGAACCAAGCAATGACATGGAGAGTTAAACACACCAACCAGTTTGCCACCACAAGTAATCAGGGCATCCATAACTTACACATACAGAATTGTCTCAACAGGGAGCACAACACTGAAATATACAGGAAGAAGCCCATCATAAAGCTACCAATATTACAACCTCGTTAAATATAGCCCCAAATTCTTAAATTTATTTACCTGAGCTGGCATATCAGGAGCCTTCATCTCAGAGGAAGGTTCACATATTTCCCCAAGGGAAGATGCACGGGGTGGAGCAGGTGGAGGCTCAGGCTCAAGTTCAAAGTCCAATTTGGCTACAGGAGAGTCACTGGCAAGAAAATAAGTAACTCCTCAGTGTACAGCAAAGAAAGTTTTAATGATATGGAGACCAACTTAAAACTGCACGTTACATAGATTTCTCCTAGAGCACATCTTGTCTGTGTTATCTGTCTATAAAATGGATGTCCAAAATAAAACAGTGAAAGGTCTTAAGTCTTGCAGAATAAACATATTTTACAAACATCAGTGTGTAAACATTTCACCATTACTCTTGCTCTTAAAAGTACTTAGAAGTGGTAGATACTGCCTACCTGGCTGGCAGTGCTAGTTCAGGAATGCGTACATCAACCACTGGCACTGTAGCAGGCACTGGTGCTTGAGGGCTGAAGGTGCCAGAATGATTTACTGTAGGAATAGCTCTTCTCACCAGCCTTCCCCAAGTGGCTATATTAATATTCATTTGAGGAGCTCTGAGAAATGTTTTGCCTGTGGATATTGTGAAAAAAGAAAGAGTGCAAATAATTTCCTTACTTACTACCAAAAGCTATAATTTAAAAAAAAAAAAAAATCATATTCATCAGTTCATGAAGAACAAACTAAATTTGTCATATTCCTTAGCAATTCCTAATTATTCACTATTAAATGCTAATGCATAATAAGGAATTCTAAACCAAAACATTTCTAAAAGCAATACCAAATATTTCATGATCAACCGCTTTATTCACAGACAAACATTAAGTCTCGGTATAAAAACATTACAGATATGTACAATTTTAAAGTTTTACATATTTATATTAAACAATTACCTTGCTGTTTTGAAAAAATTTTCTTTTGTCTCTGGAGTTTTGGTCTTCTTTCAATAACTGGATTAAAAAATGTAACCTGCAGTTCAAATAACGCGTGTTATAATTCAGGTTTCAGAACAAAATATATTTTTAAATGTTTAAGAAAAAATTCTTAAGCTATTCTGCAAGATAATACCTACAAGCATGCCCAAGTGTTTCAAGGAAACATTCTTACCTCTGCAAACAGAGTGCCCTGGGGTTCAAGATAGAGACACATGCCATGTCGCTGGTTATCCAGGAAATCTTCCAACCTCAGAAACTTCACTGCACACAGAGACCTCCAGTCACGCCAATAAACTGAGATTTCCAGTTCACGTGACTGTGACAGTAAACACACACAGGAAATTACTTATTACTAATTGTTCTGCAAGAGTTTACCTCTCCACAATGATAAGTAACTCAAGGATCAAGATGCAGAGCTCTTGCTCTGTGCCAAGGCTAACTAACCAGACTGAGCAAGCTCTCACTACAATGATCACATTTTGCTTCAGTTCAAATGTGATTTAAATATGAAATGTGAAATAAAAAAAACGTAAGTATAAAATTCCCAAGAATAGAAGGAGAGAGTCACAAACACTCAGACTTTTTCAGTCAAACAAAAGTGCATCTTAGTCTAACAAACGCATCTTAGATTAAGCTCCAGGAACAAGTTTTAAACTGTTTTTAGAAAGCTTGACTTTGCTGGTTTTCCATTTAATTAATAAGTATCAATTGCATTTCATGGCTGTACAGTGACACTTTTGTATCTGGATACATGTCTTTATACAGTATCTATAGAAATACATGCCACTTTTGTAACATGGTCATGAAGAGGGGCCAAAAACTTTAAACTGACAAGAACTGCCTCTGTATCTTGCTGGTGGGATTATACATTCTTAGGGTGTCTCATGTGCTTGTTACAAAAGCTGCTACAAACTGCGAGCAATCCTGCAGCACCATACAATGTCAGCATTGCATAGTACTAATTCAGTTAGCATAACTTAATTCCATCACGATGCATCAACTTACTCTCTTATATGATAGGTGTAGGTTTTCAAAAGTTAAGAGGAAGCAACAGATACAAACATGATAGGGTTGGGAACATGGGTCTCAAGTACGGGAAGATGTGGCCATGCCCAGCAGGAAAGTTCTTCGCTGGCACCAAAAAGCGACTTTATATTGAGTTCCTAGATAGAGGACCCATACGAGGCTGGTAAGAGCAGCTACTAAACTTTGGCTAGTTCTAGTCTTAATCTGAAAATAATCAAGACTGCAGGACTCCACAACCACTAGTTTTGTTCTGCACTACTAATAGGAAACTGAATTTCACTAGCTGCAGGTCTAAATCTGCTTCCTTCCTATATGGAAGGAATTTGCTTTTGGGCTCAGAGGAGTGGGGCAGGTTGTGGACACAGAGAAATACTGGTCAGTAAAACCAGGAAGGTAGGGCTGATTTGTTGTTGTTGATGATCATTTTTCTAAATATACACCTGAGGCATATACCTTAATTTTCAGCCTACTTTAAACACAAAGGGTACAAGAATATTTTTTTCATCAAAGTACTATGAGTATCGGGTATCTGTAAACAAAAATGTGACTAAACCTACATAACAGAAATTCTCTTCAAAAGGACTGTGGAAAAAAGCATCACGTATTCTATATACTTAAGTCCATCTGAGTAACCTTGAAAGTTGTAGGAAAACACTGTTAGTGAATTTGGTTATTATTCCTGAAAAAAATAATTGATCTGCTTCACATGAGAACGTGTATATTATGGATAAGCTCTGTAAAAATTCTATGATATATCTTTGCCAAAAATATCTAAACTGTATCCAATACAAGAATTTCCTGATAAATAATGAGAAGTTGATGATCCGAATAAAAATTTAAGCACCTTTTTTACAGGCTAAAAAGATGCTAAGTGTTATGTCTTGGACAAAAATATTATATCCCCAATATTATTACCCAGAAAAAGTAAAAATTGTAGAATGGCAACCCAGCAAATCAGCTCATCTCCAGGGAACTCATTCTGTTAAGGACAGGAATACTTGCACATGTAAAATTTGAACATAATCACAACAGGAAAAAAACATGATATAAAGCAACATGATATTAATCTACATAATCAACTTTAGCTGTCAATGAAGTAAGATCTCATCTTTACCCTGTCTAGTTCCAGTGTAAATTTCTGATCCCACGACTGATTGGAAATAGGTTTCCAGCTAGTTTGACCAACCACAGTGTTATCCAGCTTCAGTACAGCACAGACTTCATCTGTAAGTAAAGTACACAAACTCAGCTTAAAACTGTAAGAGGATTTTCCACAAACAAAAAAAATCTTAAGTAAATTTCCTTTGAAAAGAAAAAAAGGGGGGGGTGGGGGAAGTACTCTCATATTTAATTGATTCTTATGGGCATAATAGTGCCTTTTTTTTTTTTTTTTTAAATCCATCACAACATGACAGCTGAAGAAACAGCTATGTTTAAAGTCTCAAATCAACTTAGTATTTTTAATTACAGAATACAGCATGCACATTAAAATGTAAATAAAAGATAAGCATAAAAATATGGAAGTAAGAGTATACTGAACTGGACAAGTCGTCAGTTTTCAGAAGGTTTCTACTACTCCCACTTTTACTTTTACTGGTTCTACTCATGAAAGATGATCTGGCTTCATTTGGACTCCAACCAGGTAGCGTGATCGATGTGGCTTTTGATCGACCAGGGACATTTTCTAAAATGTCTTGGCAACCCATTAGCCTAACTTCCAGGGTACCTAGAACAAGACAAATAACTATTTGTCAAAAAATTCCTGTGCTCAAGTGTGCAAAGTGAATGAGTAATGATTGATTTTATAGCAATAGCTCATATTCTAACCCCTGCTGGGTATAATAGAAATATCAGATAAAATCAAGAGATAGACCTAAGACAGACAAACCTACTGAAAATAAGCATTTAAAAAAAAATAAATATGTCAAATATGTGGTAGTCAACCTTTTAGAAGGAGCAACAGTTCACCAGTTCACCACAGTGCCACCAAATAAGTTTTCGTTCTATAACGTTAGTCTCAGAAATACTTTTCTTAAGAACCTAATTGACTTGGGTTCAAGTTGCAAACAATGTTATTTTTTAAAATGACATTTAAAATGATGGATACTGCAGATGGGATGGTATCATTTTTTCCCATGAGTTTTACATAACCAAGTCATACTGGATAGATCACTTCGATAATTAAGATGATCGTATTGACTATTGAGACTACACATTTGTTTAAGATAAATCAAGAAATCAAATTTGCCTGCTGGATGCTGAAGTCAAATATGAGTTAGTACATAATTTACAATCATTGAATTGTTCTAACTTGACTGAGTTTGGATTTATAAAAGCTGAGACAGGAAGCTACTCTTCAACTTCTTCAATCAGATGAGGTTTACAGGCTGCGGTTTTAATTTGAAAGAGCTTCCTCCTGCAGTACAGAAGCATCTGAACATTACAGATGGTTACAAGAACGGTAGGCTTACCTCATCCTGTAAAGATAGCATCTGTATAACTATGACACCACTAATAGGAACAAAAATGACTATTAAAAATGGTGAAATTAGCCAGTTCATAATCATATAGTCATCTAGAAACACAGCTCCTAGGGTAACGCAGCTCCTATGGTAAACATGCATAACTACAAAACTTAATCGTACTCTTTTGTAACAGAAACTTAAGTCAGACCTGACCTACAAATGGCCTGGTACTGATAGCGACAGCTACACGTTATGCTATGAAGACATAGCAAAGAGATGCTGTTGGCTCCCAAAATAGGTTAAAAGGTAAAAGAATACTTCATTCCAAAACTCTGTTTGGAAATATAAGAAATTAATAAATAGAAAGGTCAGAATCTTGTAAAAGGAGTGGATACATATCAGAGTCTTGTTAGTGCATTTTAAACAGTATGACAGTAGCATTGATCTATTTTTCACAAAATGTTAGAGGCAAAATACAAAGACACCATTCATTTAAATCCAGTTCAATACAAAGGCTCTTTGTGTAGCTAATATGAAAGTGAAACCATTAAGAAATTCACAAGCATGTAGCTCCGTTTTGATAATTCCTATTAGAAAGTGCTAATATGTATCCTAATTTGTATCAGTCGATTCTATTTAAAGAGGAATTATTTGTCACTATAAGGTAGCTGACCTATGATTGTGTATTACAGGAAAAGACTAAAAAAGGCTGTTTTAAAACAAAGCATGGTACTTTGTGCCCATGGTCACTGATCATTTGAGGGGATTTTTTTCGTTAAATGGAATCTCACCACTCTGTATCCTCACAAGGGTTCTTGTCTGAGGTTATGATGCTTTTTACTCTCTCTGTTACTTATCTTACTGAAACAAAATGTAAGACAGGTAGACTTCTTCCATTTTATTATTGTTGCAGCTTGGCAGAAGAGTTCCTCTTTCTTCTTTTAAAATATAACCCTACTTCAAAACTAAATTCTGATGTCAGTTATACACTTGTAAAGAGAATTAGAATTTGAATTAGAGATTGTAACAAACTTTCTCTGTTGGTAGTTGGTTTAGTAGTTACATATACAACTTCTTAGGACACAAAACAAACACTATCTGTACAAGCAATTCCTATGTGACCACTTAATAAATAAATTTAGTAAAGCACCACACCCTCAAGTGGTCAAAAGTATTCGCTTTTCTTTAAGAACATCAGAATGCAAATATTTAAAAGCTTTGTTAAAGTATGTCTCATCTTTTGAAACACTCCACTTCTAATGAAGGACAACAATACCAGGTGAACCCAACTATGAGAAATTGCATTAAGTCCTATAAATATGTTCCCTTGCAGTAAGTTAAGCCTATCCAAAACTAGGGACTTTGATAGCTCTGTGCACTTTTGTTAGGATCTCCCTCTTTGGTTTATAAATATAACTAAGTTTCTGGTAGCATAAATCTCACCTTCTAGGAAGCCAGTGTTTCAGTGGGTAAAATAGGGAGTGGGAGGAAATCTGTGTGCCTATTTCCACCTCTGCCATACTAGGTGTACGACCAGGGGCAAGTCACTTAACCCTTCTGCACCTCAGTTTCCCCATCTGTAAAATGGGGATAATGATACTTACCCACCTTTTAAAGTGCTTGATAATCTAAAGATGAAAAGCAGTCAATGCTAGTAATATTGTTCCCTAGTGACCTAACTTAAGTTGACACTAAAGACTTCTTTTAAACAATCTAACAAAACCAAAGATCTCCATAAATCATACCTGTTAAAGCTGCTGGTTTGGACAGTGTACTGTATTGATTTTGAGTAGATATTACACTTTGACGGGGACTTAATGTGGGCGAAGAGACCAATGAAAGCTCCTCTATAATAATACCACTTTTGGGATGGTTTTTAGGAAGTTCATTCAATCTCTGTTCCAGTGAATACTTTAAGAGGTCCAACTTCTGGCTTGATTCATTAAATCTTGCTTGTGCCTTTTTAAAATACAAAAATTAAAATACGTGTTTTTTCTTTTTCTTGAAAGAACATTTAAACTAAATTTTCAGAAATTGTAATGACAAATTACTTCTGAAAGTGCCTTTCTGTCGGTAACCTTCCCAGATCCAAGTAATTTCATCACATTTTTTGCACCTTCTGCTACAGCATACTCTATCCTAAAATGATGCCGTAATTCTTCCATTCGGAGTTCAAGAGGGCTTATTACAGGTTTTGCTGCAAAGAAATAGAAACAAACAAACTTCATTGAAGACCATGCCCTTGTTTAATTTCTTTATATCAACCCCTCCCCCATGCACACAGAGGGGGGAAAAAATGCAGATTTGGTAGACCAAAGGAAAGCTTTAAGTATTTCATAAAAGCAACAGTGAAATTTTAAGCATCTGCATTTTGAAGAAAGAATTAATCAGGCCTCAATCCAATAAAAAGGTACTAGTCCTTGAAGGGCTGAAATTGCAGGAAGATGCGAGAAATAGAAAATGTCATCAGGAGAGTTATGGGACAAATGCCTTTGTAGAAAGCCAAATCTCCCTTACACCATTCAGCTGGCAAGAATGAGGTTTTGAGACTTACACATTTCTGAACTATGTTCTGAGGATTTATCTTTCACACTACTCTGTAGCTACGTATATCTCTGATCAGTTTCTGATAATTCTCTTGCTTCACACTAAATCCCAGAGTATCTGGTTGTACAAGCATGGAGAATGTAAGGTCTCATACAGTGCCCTCCCCAGATAGTTTGGGTTAACAACTTTTCTTATGGTGTTAAGATTTCCTAAACAGAAATAGAAAAAGGTTCCTGGATATATTCCTCACTGTTTTAAGCTCTAGGAGTAGTAGGAACACAAATAGGCATTTGAAAACCCTTTCTAGCTTTAATAGCTATATACAGATACAACAATATACACCCTCACAGATGTGTACTTTTTATCCTGCTCATGCTGTTAACTTTCTTGTAAGTCTGGGCTAGAAAGGGGGCTATACATATTTAGGATTTTTTTGTTTTGTTTGTTTTTCTGTTGAACAAATGACATGCATAATCCATGTGCTAAGATAGGGTGTTAGAAAATCCAGAAGCATCATAAGCGTGAAAACAAACAAACAAAACCAACTCCACAAAACAAAACAAACACAAATTTTTCAGCTCCTAGGATATATCAAGGCCCTGATTATGAGCATCATCATACAACTTCAGTACTCAAAGAGATGCATACAAATGAAGTTCAAAACGTAGAGATGTACCAATATGCCCACAATTTTTAGTACACTCACACTATTATAGCTCAGGGGTAGTTTTGTTGTTGTTGTTGTTTGTTTTGTTTTTAAAAAAAAGATACGCAATTTTAAAACTACTTTTGAATGCAGCATATCCAAATGTTTTAAATCAGACATCTTTTTTAAAAATACTGATTTTTGAGACCATTGATTATTTCTTGGTCAAGCCTAAATACTGATATAAAGATAGTAAAAGTTTCCCTGCATCTGTGTTCCGACTAGTAAGAATAGGTCAACCTATTCAAGTATGACGAACAGGCTTTATACCTGCATCAGAATTTATTTTCAGGATAGTGAAATATTATACACTTTAAAGAAAGTTACTAGTTGTGAGAATGAAGACCACAAAGCAAGAGTGGACTGCATAAAGTATGAAGCAGATTAAGAGAGATTGTCTCTCTCTTCATTAAGCTTCAAGGTGTTTTGCTTCAAGCCTGATGTATTTAGCATCCTAGCACACAAATTGGTATGTCTGGTCTCTGATTATTTTCAGTTCATGCAAGTTTTGTCTAACCTTCCTACTACAAATTTATCATAGCTCTGTGTGCATATGGGTACATATCTACGTGGTATTCTGACATTAATAAGATTCATATTTCTTCTCTACTCCATCACCATTATCAAAAGCCAATTCATTGGTCTGAACTGCCTGAAGAATCTGCATCCTTATAACTTCTATTTTTGTCTTGCTGTCTTGGAGCATCTGTTGAGCTGTGGCAAGAAGTTTTCGATCCTATTAAAACAAAAAAGTTAAAATTGTAAACTCTTCATGGAACAAAATACATCAAAAGCTTTAAAACCCACATGCTTAGGAACAAGAACTAAATCTGTGTAGCTCATTAGGTATAGCAGACCAATTCAAATAACCACATTAAGATACTAGAAGAAATTAAGTTAGGACAGATGCATATCCAGATTGATTAAAGACTACAAACCACTCCCATGGAGACTGTATCTGTTTAAAGCTGAATAAAGGAGGCATGATCTAGAAACATCACATGTGTAGATGAATATTTTGTAAGCTGATACTAAAGAAAGAACAAGATACTAAGTGCAAAATATCTCTATCCTATGGAGAATGACTCAGGTGTACAGTAATGAGAACTCTTCTAATAATTCTTCCAACAGACAAATTTGCTAGACTAAATCCATATAAAAATCACTGTACTAATTCACTTGAGTTGAATTTCAATCTCAAAATTAGAAATATGAAGTTAGCTCACAATTTACCTTCGCAGAGCTCCACTATAACCTGGCACCGAATATATTACTCTGATATTTTTATGCTACTCTATGTTTTGCAGGGTACATATACCAAGATATGTATGGGAAAAAGCTTTGGCAGCATGGGAAGAAATTGTGCGCCACTGCATACGAGAGTATCAGAACTCTCATTTTTAAGTTTTAATATTAATCAATGTTTCATAACAATACTGCTAGTTTTCATATTTAAGCCTTGAGTCCTTATGCTGAAGATACCACATTAGCTATCCGATTATTTAATTAGTACACTGAATTTCTTAAATGAATGCCTTCTCAAATACAAATATCAACTTTTGAAATAACCATTGCCTACAGCAGGGTATAGGATCTAACTAACAGATTACAAACAACTCTAGAATACTGTGTTAAACCTTATCCAGGCATCATTTGGATGCACACACATTCTGTAAGCATTTCTTGTCTGTGTCTTCATTTTCATCTTATTTTTCCACCTTGCTGCACTTGATCGCCTCCCACATCCTGTCACTCCAATGGATTTGCTTGCTCGGGGCAATATCAATGTGTAAAATGGATGTATTCAGGATTATAGAGATATCCCTATGTTTCCAAGAGAAAGAAAATCCCATCCTCACAATCAGAATGGATGTGTTATACTTAGCAGCTCTTTTAGAGTTGGGACCTGAATACCTGAAGTATTTCAAGGCATCTCCTGTGTACAGAAAACTGACAGTGCCTGTTACATTGATCTGCAAAATTGTTGTGGGATCTCAGAGTTCCACCAAGTCCAAGGCAAGACAATCAATATCTCAGAAACACTTAAGTCAGAACAGGTTGAGCTGAATGTTACTAAAGAAAATAAAGTACAAAGGGAAAAATCTTCCCCTGACATAATGTGTTTATTACTAGTATTATTATTATTTTTAAATCTTTAAGAAACAAATTATGACCTCCATCTATTAAAGTTAAGTCTGAAAATAATACAGCACATTTAAAATTACATCATAGTATGCTTGAATAAAGGTCACAAAATAGTTTAATATATTTTACAGAGGGGCCAGTGACTACTTTTTAAAGTACCGCTGGATTACTAGGGTTGGATTCAAACTGGGAGTTTTCTGCCATGCTTAAGCCTGCAGCTTTAAACCGTTAAAATTACCTCACTACTGAGTACTATGAACACGAGAGAATGAACACACATCATTTCCCCCTTGCTTGTTGAAGCAACTGGCAATACTTTTGTGTTTTCCAGCTTGTTCTCCCCAGCCCAGTTACCATATACAACCAATCTGGTTAGCTGATTTAAACATTTACCAATTGCAAGTACAAGATTCAATCAAAAATTTTAATTACATGCCTCAATCATAAAGCAAGCCAGAATTTATCCCTTCTACCTAGTCTGATCAAAGCTTGCTAACAATGTCTAATATTACAGCCTGAGTGTTTAGTTAAGGTTTTTCAGGCTGTTATAAGGTTACTTGGTGAGGCTTTATTAGGGATATAATTCATGCCTGTCTTTTGATCCATTTGGATCAGCTGATTATTATTTTTAAGTGTACCTGATGTTAAGTACACGGCCCCAGAGGATGTAGACTCCAGGGTTTCCAGGAGCTGGGGACTGTGGTGCAAGGACAGCATTCCCAGGCCTTTAGTCATAAGGTGCACTCCAGATATTTCTTCCACCTGCCCCAGGCTAGTAGGTGACAGGTCACTTTCAGCTAAGGCTGCCAGCGTACCAGCTGGCTCAGAGGTGCTGCTGGGACAGAATGAGCTTGATGGTACTTATGGTCCATCTCATCTGAAATGATTTTTCAGGGATTGAGCAGCACTCTCTGGGGTTTTTGAAAAGTACAAGTCATAGAGCAGGCAGGTACAAAGGCATCTGCCTCTCCACGAGTCCCTGGCAGAAATTCATTCAGAAACATGAAGTTCCTCGCCAATACTTTCTGGTTGGTATCAATTACAACTGGTAGCAATACACTTTACAGATGTCTACTCTTCTAATTAAACATTTCTTTTGAGTAAGTTCACTGACTCAGCTATGTGTTGGGCCAGTCAGTTAAGAACTTCAAACATTTCAATTGCATTTACTATCTTCTGGACACAGAAATATCTAACCAAGCTACTACGTATTATTTGTTATACTATGTTTGTTTTCCCCCTTAGTTTGGGGATGCACTTCATCTCCTTAATGATCTAGTAAAAGTAAATGGAAAGAAAAGGTAATGAGTAACTAATGAAGACAGAAGGGACTGTAAGTAGGACACCCCCCCTCACTGTTTTACTCCTTTGAGAACTGTGACTCCCTCATACTCTGAAAATAAACCTCCCTCTCCAACCCCCATTTAAAAGGTTTGGTTACTCTTTTAGAGTTAAGTTAAAGGACTCTCTTAGCATATGATGAATTTTATTACTTAGTTAAGACTGTGCAATAAGTCAAACCCATCTAGGAGTTAGCAAGCCCCTTCCCTGTACACTTCCCTGCCCCTTGGAGAACTTTCATAATTTCAGTTTGATGCTATGAGATACTACCTCTAGAATACCACACTTCTGTTAAGAAAAAAAAAAAAAGAAAAAAAAAGAGAGAGAAAAGTAGTATTTTAACGTGTATTTTATGCATCTGTGTACTAATGTTGATTATAACAGCTCTATCTGAATATTATGCAACTCTTATTAAAACAAATTTTTGGTACAAGTCTTTTTACTGCCAACTAAAGCTAGATGACCATTTCAGAAGCATATTTGGCAATGCCACCTTTTATATAATTGTCATGCACATTACAACTTTAAATTAATGGATTTTTTTTTTTTAGTGGAGCTAGAAAAAGCATCGGCCACCACTCGATGTCATACCAAGCTTTACTGCTTTGTAAATCACACATGATCAAAGATTACTAGATGTACTAAATTTAGTAAACCCGATTTGTTACTTAAGTTGAACTGCATGTGCACAAACTGATAAAACAACCAGGTTTAACAAGCATCCTGACTGGGTATCAGATGACAACAAAAACAGTATAGCAATTTGTAGCAGATTTTACATTGCTACTTAACAACAATGAAAAAACTGAACCCCAAAACACCAAAATTGTGTATTGTTTATACATTGTATGTTCATACCATAGCAATATGAAAATCCACAATCATTTTCATGTTCTTTAAGCATTCCAAAGCCTTACCTTTGAAGAGCCATTTGAGTACATCTGTATCATATTTTCTGCTCCCTGTTTTACCTTCAGTTCTATATCCAATTGCTTCTTTAAGGCCATCAATCTGTTGTTAGTAGAAAAACGAGGATCGCTATTTGGAGTATCAGGAGTCCTAGGACAATCTGTGAATTAAATGTAATATGTAGTGTGTGCAGCTAGGAAAAAAAAGTAAAACAAACAAAACAAAACAACAACAAAAATATATATCTGTANCCCCCCCCAAAAAAAAAAAACTTATCTATTCTATTAAGTTATAGATTAAGCAAAGCTGGAACATCATACTTAATACTTAAGACTGACCGTCCTGTCCTGAGCTACTTTGCAACAGCACTGCAAATGCGCCTTAACATGAAAAGCCTCACGAAAGCACAGTGACTCCCACACACGTCCTAATTCACATGAATCACTTCCGGGAGAGGTAATATAGGCAGGTTTGCAGCTAGGTCTATTTTTGTTTCAAAGGAGATTCATTTCTTCTGGAATGTCTTGAGTCGATTAAAAATTCAGTTTACCATTAAGCTTTCTTACACTCCTGATTGAAAATCTAAAATGAACAAACTTGGACAACGATATCCAGTACCAATAAGCATGGTCTAAATAAAGATTCATTTCCTCATTGATTTGAATGCACTATTTCAGCTATGACTGCTTTAGACACAGTTTATGTCAAAATTAAGAATAGATAATGTAAGCCTTTTCCTTAAAGGATGCAGACACAGGACTGAATGATTTTTGCTCTGCAATCCTAACCAGATCATAGGGCAATTGGATATACAGGCAGACAGTTAATTGAACAGCTAAGATCTGTGGGAAGAAAAGTATTTTGTTTGAGAATATTACTGTGTTTAGATCTGCATCTTGCTGAATTAATTAAATAGAATGCAAGTTAGTTTTCAAATCAATCAAATTACATAGTCAAACTCCTTAACTTTGCTATCCTCCTCCAGAAAAGTCTATTAATCACTGGTTCATATTTCAGTTTCTGCACCATGAACTGTTAATGAACTGAAAACAAGTGGTCACTGGACTATTTCCCAGTGGTTAACTATTCTGTAATTTCCAACAAGACCAGCCTTTTAGCTATGGCTGATCATCTTCCCTAACAGTCCCAATGGCTTCTCTTTCAAACTTGTTGTAAAACAGGATAAATTCTGTCCACTATAATAATTTTTGTTGTTGTTGATTTCTTTGACCCTAACAATTGAGAGAATACCTTCTCTACAGACAAATGACATTAGTTGGTCTCCTGGAAGATTACATTTATCTGACATCAACAGTGTGGTCTTTTTTAATTTTAATTAATTTTCCTTGAATTAAAACTAAGATGATGGATCAAGTTCCTGAAATCCTCAGTTATTAGAAAACACAGGCACTGCACTAGTAACTTACAAATTATTAACGGTGAGTTATCAGGGGATGGGGGTGTCTTATCTGCCATTTCATATTTCTTCTCCAGAAGCTTCTAATAACTAATTTTTGAGATTTAATACAGTTTACTTTCAAGTTTGCCATGTAATTTCCTCCTTTTAAATTGCAGTCTTTGACGAGGCTGCACAGATTTCATGTAAGGAGAACTTTTAATTTCCTCTGCTGTTGATTCACTCTTCAGTTCAAGCCACTTTAAGACTCTCACTGCACCCTCACTACTTAAAGGTAGCACAGAAAATACCAGATGTTTCAAAAAAAAAAAAAAATCATCTGTGCTATTCTGCATCTGTTTTCTCATTCTTCCTCTCCTCAGTGTCTTGGCTTGGTTAGAGAAACACTGCACTTGCACAGCCTTAGCTTAAATCTGTCATTAATAAAACGAAGATTAACAACACGCTTTTCTCCGATTTATGTCTTCACATTTAACCAATCCTCACCTAATAATCTATACAAAATTAATACAAAACATGAAACTTGAAAGTCACAGTGTCAGGTCTCCTTATAAAGTAGAGTAACTGTGTAAATGAATATTTACCAACTTTAGATTTACGATGCAGGCCTCTACCTCTTAAAGATGCCAGTCCTCTGATGATCCATGTGGAAGATTGTGGTGCTCCTGAAGGCTGTTTTCACAGCTTTTAAAGATGCAAACAAGCACTCTTCCTTTGCATTAAAACAACACTCAAGTTGCGAGTCACGCACTAATTAGAGATACCACGATTCAGGTTGCCCATGCCGCTGTTATTATCTCCCTTTGCCTGTCTGCACTGTGACGGTCTAACTGCTTCACCCACCTGGGTCATCTAAAGAGTGGGTCTGCACTTGTGGACTTAAACTCCCCTCTACCATTTAGTTTAAATGGAGCTACTGTATGTTTTGTTAGTAACCAGCAGCAAAGGAAACTTTTCT
>VXAA01006069.1:524350-549815 GCA_013399115.1 Anseranas semipalmata
CGAGGCTGCATTCAGATTAAAGTTTAAATCAGCCAGTCAGACTGGTCCTATTAGGAAAAGCGTTGACAGTGTTAGCAGCAGCACTACAAGCTACATCTGTTTCCCTCTCTCTTTGCATGTCTGCTTAGGTTGTAAGAGATAACTAGCCATACCAAAGTGATTATCTATTTATGTAAAGCACTAGACAGAGGGGCTTGCATCTCAGCTGGAGGCATTTAGTCACCATCATAATACAAATAAGTAATAAATTCATCCAGGTAAGTGCAATCAATGGGATTTTAGGTACATGCTTAAAGTTGAA
Organism: Anseranas semipalmata; assembly: GCA_013399115.1. Taxonomy (NCBI): domain Eukaryota; kingdom Metazoa; phylum Chordata; class Aves; order Anseriformes; family Anseranatidae; genus Anseranas; species Anseranas semipalmata. Next base: position 524,652 of record VXAA01006069.1, read on the forward strand.
CAAGAGTTAAGTACGTATACTCCAGTAGGTACATAGGGACTGGGGAAAATGACAGATTCTCCAGTTTGCCATGTTTGTTGTCAATAAGGAGAGTACAAGACTTGTCACTTTGGATGCATTAAAGTCCAGCTTTGCATAAGACAGTAATAGCTTTGCTGGGCTATGGATTAGTGCCCCTAGGCATTCTCCTCTTGACACTGTGAATATCAAGTGAAGTAACAGATGTATTTCAAGTGAACTAGAGTTCATTTCACATAACTAGCCTGTTATTTTTGCTGAACAGCTATGAATATTGTTGCTTAACACTAATGGGTTTTGTGCAGCCTCTTAACACACATCCAGGCTGCTGGAAGAGCTGTGATGCTGCTTCCCCAGGACCTGTGATATCCTGTTTTCATGAAAATATACTCATAAGACTTAAGGTAGAGGTGATGCTTTAATGGATTTTTCTTTTTTTTTTTAAAGTGTCTGGACTGCATCAGGATAATGGCAGTTTTCAGTTTGAAGTGTTTATCTTAACGGTGATCTTTGCTCTTCTGAAAACCTCTCCAGTTTGACTGAGCCTTGCACAGTGCCTACCAGCAAACACTCCTTGCTTCTAAATTGCCTTTTACCAATATTCCCATCTAAACTATATTTAGTAGGGTAGTGACAACTCTACTTTTTCTAGACTGCTTCTCATTTCTCTGGGGACCCTTCCCCACATGCTAGGTATATGATTTATTCAACAAGCTCAGCACGAAATCCAGGATCCCATGTAACTGTCTGAATTTCGGTTCCCAGATAGTAGCGCAGCATGCTGCTAAACTACTCAATTAGCAGCAAGTTGGTAAATAGTTAATTTTAATTTATTTGAGGACATTTAATTGTAGTGTCATAACAAACAGAAGTATCTGTGAAGCATGTTCAGGCATTGCTAGGGGAAAAAAAACAAGCAAGCAAACAAAAAAAGGCATCTTCTTCAGGCATTTCTCGGGGAGTCAGATGGTTGCAACAGACTTGAACTAAGCTGTCCGTAAGTCCAAAAATGTCTATGCACACAGAGGACATCTTGCACTGACCTCCTGGAACATTTTGAAGTTGAACTGAATTTCAGCTGGGTAACAGCAAATTTTAAGTGCTGAAAAAGTGACAGCAGATTGTCTCACACTGCTTCAAAAACATTATTCCACATCAAGGTTCCCAAAAGTTACCACAACATTCCTATGGATATCAGCATTGTAACGTAGAGTCTGCTGTCTAAAAAGTCACTACCTTGAACTTAGCTTACTATACATATCAATTTTCAGGAATTGGTCTCATGTGTTTTTTTATAGGGACTTTTTTTTTTTTTTTTAACCAAAAAAGTGTTTCTCTTGTCAGCTACTCATATTCTTAAAACATGAGAACTTATTTTCTTTGTGACCTCTACAGCCAAATGATGTGAAGTGGATAGTTTAAAAGATAGGAGAATGGAAGAAGAGTGTGAACTTCAGTCTTTTCGATTTCATGTTCTGCATATTTTATCCAGTTTCCTCAATCCCCTTAAAGCTTTTTCGGTCATCTCACCTTCCTTTACTTTAGTTCGATGGAACAAATTCATTTCCCAGTTTTTACATACATACACACACGCACGCACATATCTCAACTACATGCCTAATTAAATCAGGGACTTGCTGCAGGTAAGCTAGTTCAACCTTATACCTTACTGCATCACATTAAAAAGCACAATCTCTACTGCTACTTTTTAGACACATGAAAAGAATATCAATTTAATTTGTGCTACTGTGTAGAAGTCCTTTTTCAAGATACGAAATGCCTCCATGTCTGAGAGTGAAGTAATCATCCCCATGTTATATAATAAAACAGATCTCAGATTTTCAGCAGTAATGGTCACTAGGCTCATCCTACTCTGTTTATATTGCTGCCTTCTGCTTCACTTTTAAGTGCTGACCTACAAATTCTAAAGCTCTGCGTCCTAGTATGACTAATGCACTGCATGATAAGGACAGACCTGAGTACAAAGTCTCACTTATAAAACAAATCTAGATTTACCAGCAACCCCATAATGGAAAGTAAACATACGTTATGGGCATAGTTGTTTCTGAATCATCCATCAGCTGCCCAATCTATCCTCACATTCAATAACATAGCTTTTTGGCAAACTGTACTTTTTGTTTAAGGTTTAATACCAATTCAAATAGTTGTGAAAATGATTTCCTATGGCGTTAGGACATGGAAAGCTTTCAGCTCTAGGAAAGCTACCATCAAAATATCTTAACTTACTTGAAATGGACTGTTATTAACACATTTTTCTACAGTAGATTTATTAAGATTACATTTAATGGTTTTAACATACATTGATTACACTGTGCTGATTACAAAGTAGTTGCACTACAAATTAGCGGTTCATTAAAAAAAATAGAAAAGGAAAGAAAAAGAGTAGAAGAAAAGTAAAAGAAATGAAAAGGAGTAATGTAAGCCACTGCCTGACACCTTAAGCAGTGAGAGTCACAATAGCTTGTCTGACACTTCCCAGCTTTAAATCTGGAGCACTTTACAAACATATGTTCACACCCACTTTTCAAATACTGAAACAAGGAAAGAGTAAATGACTTTTCCAAGCCACCACTATGAATTTTCAACTAAGATTTCCAAAAATCCTCAGGCCTGACAGGTCAAAAGGATCATATTGTAGACATTCTCAGTGTTACTTCCCAATGGATCTCAGTCCTGACCTTGCTACTTAGAACCCTCAATAACCTATACAACATACTCTAGAAGACTAGGAAAACCTAGGGCCACACAGGAAAAAAGTGTATGTATACAAAGAGAACACAAGCCCTGACTCCAACATTTCTTGAACCCTTTTTACCTTATTTTCAGTATTTATACTCTGCACAGTCTAAAAATTTCCCATATATGTCCTTCTCTCTGTTAAATCATTTTAATTGAACCAGAAAAAGGTCAAATTGAGCTAAAGCGAAAAGCTATAACTTTGAACAAAGCTAACCTCTGGAAATAATGCACTTATACTTGAGGAGCTCCCATATTCAGCAGTAAATGGTTATTAAATTCACTATATCAATCTCGAGCAAGAGCAAGAATTACCAGACTGAGATAGCTGTGACCTCTCCACAGAGCTGTACTGTCAGATGACAGGGATGTTTAGGGCCATGTCTCTATGTATTTGTTGAGTATTATATATTTTATGCACACACACACACAGAGTTGGCTTAAGTGTCTTAAGTCTTACACTACCGCCCTTATTTCGCCGGGGCCCAGCCCACTAATAGCTCGTTCAAACTAGGACTTCAGTATTAAAATCAAAGTATCACCTGGATGACATGCTCCCATTAGTTTGAAAACAGACCAAATGTTTACCAATAGTACCCCCCCGCCCCCCGCCCCCAAATGGGTTAGTGACCATGAATGAGGAAGGAGACAGGCAATTAAATTACAATGCAAACAGTACACAAAAGCACAATCATCTCAACTTTGGAGGTTTTAGATCTTTGAGCTAAAAAGATAGTTTACAAAAAAATAGTCTTTATATTTAAGTAGGTTGTGAAGTATTATGAATTAAAGTGGGTCTTATATAGGAATACCTGATCCAATACTAAATAAAGATCTCCACAAAGTTTGTAAATTCCTTCTTAAGAAGAAGAAATTTGTAACCTGCAATAATTGAACTAGTAAACAATGCTCTTTTCTCAGGGCATATTTTAATAATTAAGATTGTAAATGCTATCTGCCAATAACATTTTGAACAGAATGAAAGTTAAAAACATAGTATTAAGGGGCTTAGCATGTATCAGAAGCAGTTAGAAGCACATAAGATTATTAACTTTGATGTCTTCCTTAAGCCCTTCATGAAGTCTCTGGTTGTTGAACACAAGGCAGGATGAGCCTGGCTGCTACCCATCCATTATTCACAAAAGCAATGGGAACAGCTGGCTTTTTTCAGAAGCGTACCAAGGATCCGAACAGCGCCATTTAATTATTTATTTGCACCCAAAAATCTAAAACTCTTTAGAACTACTAAGTGCTTTCTTAGGGTCTATTGTATTCCCTGAGTCACGCACATGCACGAGGATGATGCTGCTGATTAGCTCATTGTGGCAAGTTTTAAAATGCTGCCCTGGAAGGGAGCACTCCGATGAGAGCATTCTGTGACATCTGCTTTTCAAGTTCCACTACTAGATTAACTTCACACATTTATGTCCATACAGATTTTTATATTTGATCTCTAGAGAATTTGTATCTAATTTTCTTTCTCTTCCCTTCTTCCTGTTCCTTTAAAAGCCCCACTACTCTCAGCGTTGAAGAGGACTTTCATAAACCTTAGCTAATATGAAACAGAATGCTTCATGCCTACTAAAAAACCCAATGGCTATCTCTGAAGCATACATTATTATCTGTATTCCTATTTCATGCTGCAGCAACTACTCTGCCCCACTAGTTGCAGCTTTTTTTTCTCCCCATTGTCTCTCTCAAACATCAAAAGCAACAAATGCAGAGAACATTGTACAAGTCTACCACGGACACTTCAACACTTTTGTAGTATGTCACAGGGCCAGACACTATGAATTCCCGATACTACCTGCCAGTAATTTCCTAAACTCTCGCTGTAACCAAACTTTCCTCAAAAATAATGATGATGATGCAGTCTTTTTATTCTGTTGCCCAAGCTTCTTAAGGCTTGGCATTCACTTTACAAACACCTTCAATGGCATGTGTACATTTATTAACTTTTTGCCAAGAAGAGTCTGTGTAATGTGAAATCACCAGGCTGGCAACACCTCCTAAGTCATTCCATAAAACTGAAAAAGGACTGTTTACTTTCACAACATTCCATCTTAAAACACCAAGAGTGGTATTTTTAAAAAAATATATTCAATATTACTATCAGCTCACCACCAAGCCACAGAGAATACCAATTAAAACAATTTTGAAATATCTTAAAAATGGCAACCTCATCATGGTAATTTCATACTGAAATTTGCTGTTACATAGTGAAAAACTACTAGAAAATACTACAATGATTGACAAAATATCTTAATATGGTAATAATCAAAGTGAAGAACTAGCACGTTAAGTTAGTCTTTAGAGCATCATCAAATAGTCTGTGAACACTGCTCCCCAGAAAACAAATTTAAAACTCAAAGGGACTGGACATTTACTTGCGAGTCAAAATGAATAAACATATATAGGTTAACAAACTCTCCACCTACGGATTTGCTCATTCCCAGAGCAGTTTTTTTTCCATGTGAAATGGGCTACAGCTTATCTAAGCTAAGAAGAAAAACTGATTTCACTATAACATATGGTACCTGTAACATCTTCTGGATCCGTTACAACAATGTGTGCATTTAACTCCTGTAACTTATGATGCAAGTCTTCTAACTTCTTATTTGATTTTTTCAAAATGTTGTCCACATATGCCAAGTTCTTTTTATCCGTTGTGACCTTCCTGAGGTTCTCAGCTCCCTCCTTGATTTTAAGTTCCTTCCTTATTTCCCGCTTGATTTGGTCCTTTATTTCATCCAGCTTCTGCTGTACCATTGTATCTGAAAAGTCCAACTTTTGGCCAGTGCTCAGATTCTCAGAGACTAGAAGACTTTTGGCATCCCCCTAGAAAGAAAAACATGAATATAACTACCAGAAAATATGGTTTCTTGACAACACATGCTGCAAAATTGAAGTGACTAGACTTTTGGCCTCTGTATATTAAATACTCACTTTGTAAGACCATTTACTGACCATGGGTCTACACATGCTGCCCTAAAGCAACAATCTCACAAGACATTACACGTTAACTGGAGTTACATTTTTACATCAGATTTATTTTAAATTTAGTGACATCTTTAGTGTGCCTATTTTTAACAGCAAGAGATTTAAATACTTCTGGATTTGTCATGGCTGCCTGCCTGGCATTTATATGCCTCAGAGCTAATGACTCACATTTGTAATTTTCTAGATTTAATTGTGTGTTTTAATAGAGCAAATGGATATAGGAATTAAGACTAAATTCTAACAGTTATTAACTATGATGAATTTCTATATATTCATTAGAATATATTTCTTCTAAAGAAATTATTTCTTTAGAAAAAAATGGAAAAACCTTTTCATAATGCTTACAAATGTTTAAATATTGGCTACTGGCATCTTTATAGACAATAAAGATGTATCAAGATGTTACTTGAAAGTAAGCTTGCTTAGGTGTTTTTTTTTTGTTTGTTTGTTTGGTTGGTTGGTTTTTGTTTTGTTTCAAATCCCTCAAGTAAAGCCTTTCACTTAAAAAGTGTAATTAAAAAAAATCACTTTCTTCGTGCAGGCAAACTCTGCTAAAAAATAAATAAATAAATAAAATAATATTGTGATGATGAGTAGGAGTTGCTGTAATAAGGGAGCAGGGAATGAAAAGCCTGGTACCGCTGGAGGTCATGCTTGTGCCTCACAAGTACAAAGAGCATATTACAGAACCTACGTCAATACAATACAACTACATGTGTAATAATTCTTCCTGCGTGTCGTCTTCTACATGGACCCTGTACAGTGAGTAGACACCAGGTCCCACCCGCAGGCTTAGCCAGAGCTAGCTAAGTGAGCGATGATCAAAGTATGTCTCTGCTGAACCCAGAATCTGATCCACTGTTAATTCAGGATGCATTTAGTAAATGTGTGGCCTGGTCTGCATGCTTACTACCCAAAAGACCAAAATTCCAGTAAATTTTCCTAAACATGATAATGAAATTACCTAGATATTTGGGTATACAGGGAGGTATTTGAAGGAACGGTTAAAAATTGTAAAATTTTTGGTGTAAATTAGTTGTCATCACTATTTGCTGCAGGAAATACCAACAGTTGGGAAGGTGTTCAAAAAGAACAGCATCAGTCTAATAAACTGTAATAAGGTCCCAGAACACGTGATCTCTAGATACAGTCTACAGCTACTTGGTTTTTACTGACTCGGAGTGCAGACATGCACGCCTTTCTTCAGAAAAACAAATAAACAAGCAAAAAAACCAACAAAAAACACATGTATAATTATGAAATAAAAGTCACCATTCGGAATTTGTATCAACATATGAATGCATTCAGTCACTTCAAGTAACGATATATTAAAAACAAGAAAACAAGTATGAAAGCTCTGAGGCTCTGGTTCTATGACTACCAGGAGTAAGGAATCCTCTGCAGTTCTGTGTTACGTACTTCTGGGTTTGCTTTTGTAAGAATCTGGGGAAATGAGGATGATGAAGGTTCTGCCTGGGCCATGCACGTCAACAGATAATGCTGGTCAAAATATTTAAATGTGTACACTCCACTGATAATGCCTTCTGAAAGTAAGATCCAATCTACTAGTCCCTAAGTATAGTTTCAAAAGTTTACTAACTCATCTTTAGACCCCTGTTATTAAAACATTTCCACCCATAGCTGTCACTTTTATTACGAAGTCAGTAATTGAAAGATTCTTAACTATTAAAAGTAGTTGGAATCACCACCTTGCCACAAGATTTGTCTGTTTGTGAAAGAGACACAAACAAGCAATTTAGAAATGACAAACTGAGTGAGACATGCAAGGGGAAAAATCATGCAAATTTATATTTAAAGTGCACTTGTGATTCCTGCAAGTACACTTCTGTTAGTGCAGATTAAAATAAATAATTTATTATGCATATGTAGACAGCCTATTAATAGTTGTACTGGGAAATACATGACATTGCTTCCATATATAGGCATATAAAAGGATTTTTTTTTTAGAATAATCAATAGCAATGAGCAACTAGTATAAAGATTCACATCAATCACAAAGGAAACCAACAACCACATGCTGAATGGTGCATGCTGAGAAACAACTGAAACCGAAAATAAATTTTTATAGCAATTCTGTAACAATTTGCTGGTGTTTAAATAATGAATATATCCACATTAGATTCCTATCTCTGATATCCCTGTTTGCTCTAACAGATAAAAACGTAGGGATGTAAAAAAAAAAAAAAANNAAAAAAAAAAAAAAAAAAAAAAAAAAAAAAAGAGCTTGAAGATTAGCATACTACTCTTTAGCTTTTACAAACTGAGATCGAATCTGTTTGTGAATACAAAAAGTGCACTTTTAAGTCATGACAGTTTGCACTTGCTCTGCAAGAATCCTAGAAATAAACTTGTCATCTTACCACCTTCAAAGCACGATATTCCACTTTTCAAAGCTCACAGGAGGAAAGGTAAACGTAAAACAAAACAAAACCTTTTTTCCATAATAGCACCTGAAGTATGCTAAGAATATGCCAAGAACGTACACTTCTCAAACAGAACAATGTAATTAAAATATAAATAATTCAGAAAAATTCTAGACTAGAGTTTCCCAAAGTGACTTTAGTTAATTGTTTATCTATTGAACAATGAGATATTTTGTTACAGGGGAGGTTTTTAATCCCTCTATTGGCCCAACATCCCACCTGTTAAAAGGAGGTTATGTTCTTCAGTGATCCGGTTTTTGGAGCCCCTGTTCCAGATACACAGTGTCTCTAACAAGTCTTCAATTAAATTAAATCTTCGTGTTCATCAGTAATTTGCATTCCAGATTTCTAGTAACCAAGTTAAAGTTCCCCTCAGTTTGAGCAGTCTCAGCACAACCTCTGTTCCTAGACTTGGGGTTTCAAGGTACAGAATCTTTAATCTGCTTCTGAGACATCAATGCTGTGGATGCTAACACGAGCAGCTGGTCACACGGCTTGTGCATTTAAGCTGACCCCACAGCGCCAACTTCTATAAAGCTTTATGAGCAGAGGCTATCTATTTCAATGTTGTTACAAAACAGCTATTTTATAAGGAACTAAGTATACATACACACATATAATATTGCTTACCTATGTGTACACATATATACAGACAACACCACCGAATGGCTACCAGTGCCTCAAGATGCAGTGTTTCAAGCAAAGTCCAAAGGCCTGCTATACTAGAACTGACCATAAACTTTTAAGAGCTACTACAAGAAAACCCCAAGCCAAACCACGGATGATACTGTCTCGTCATCCAGCGCTAATAGTTCTTTTGATCCGAAAGCATCCTGTCACCTAGTTATCTAGACATCTCACCTGGCACAAAGGTCACTGCGAACCAAACAGCCTTCAAAGGAGCAAAGCGTGCACTCAGCAACACTGGAGATCGCTGTGAATGCAGCAAGAGGGCGTTCTGCAAGTCAAGTTGCTCCACTGCTGCTCTGACATGTTTTGCTGCTGAGACACAAGACGGCTGGAGACAGGACCTCGTGCCTGAGAGATGAGCACCCTCAGCAGTGTTCCATTTCAAAATGGAGATGATGCCAGGATGGATACCACTGGACAGAACTTCTAATAGTCGAGTAAGAGAGGTAAGGTTTTTTCCTTTGAGAAAGGCATCTCCCCAACCCCTTGGTGTTTTCTACGCCAAGACACCATAAATGATTTTCGCACGGCTACTTCCTTTATGCTCCCTCCCACAACCATTTAACATAAAACGTCTTAAGAGTGGAAATGCTCTGAAGTAAATAATGATTAAACCACTCCTGCTGGCCTAACAAAGTTAGATTTTTAGAGCAGCAGGACCTGTTCTAAGACAAAAGAACGGGTAGCCCGTTTTTGACGCTCATTTTCCTTTATGTCTTGACTGCCGGTTAAAAGAGAGGAGCCATTCTTTGCTGGGTGGTCCCGGGACCGGACCCCTCGGCACAGCGTCCTTCTCTCCCTTGTGACACAGACTGTGCGTAACGCACTTCTTTGTGCCAACAGCAGCAAAGGGCAGCAGGCACCCTGTGCTGCTCCCACCAGCCTGCTTCTGGGCTGTAAGGAAAGCAATTACAGGCAGCGATGCATACTTCTTCGCAATGGGAAAATACACGTTTATGAGCCGGACTGGAGATTTCTGAAACATTTCAGCATAATGATGAAACTGAAGCTATGTTTAATGCAATAAACTATCAAGCACCACAAATTAGATATTATCGCCTTAAAAAAAAAAAAGTGTGTGAGAGAGAAATAGACAAGGAAACCACATATATAGCTGTCCTATTGCAATGGCCTAATGACTCAACCTCACTTTGATTGCTGGCTCAAAGACTACCTATTTACATGGATGAATTCAAGATGCCAGCCTTCAATTTCTGAACTCCTGGGAAATGTTTTAAGTATAGTCGCTGAAAATACTGGGTAGCGGTCCGAACATGTCCTTTAATAACACACAAAGTCTATTCTGGCTGATATGGTGAAAGACACCAGCAATGTCATTTATGAAAATCGACCAAGTCCCTGCACTTTTTCTCAGGTCAATTCTGAACCAAATAATTGATGAGGAAGGTGCCTTGACAAACTGAATTTGTCTCAGCGATGGTACTTGATACTACTGAACAGAAGAGATTACCATGAAGGTGAATATATCAGACAATCTGCTTCAGTTGAACGACTTCCAATTTAAAAGGAGATCCTCAAATTGCCACCTTTTATACAAAAAAAGATAACCCCCAAATCCTGGGCATTAATAACTGCCAAAGACTTGCTTCTAACAGCACAGTACAGCTGCACTGGGTTATCCAGTGTATTCACCTTAGAGAATATTGGATTGGATAAGAATTCAGATTGCTGAATTCTGGTAGGAATTCTTCCAGAAACGTAAGTGGAGCCTTAAACTACAGCATGCTTAACACCTGATGAGTACTTATGCACAGTATTATTTACACTTCACATTGACTTGCTACTAGCATGCACTCAATCTGCCTTCAGGAAAAAAAGAAAGCTGTATCAAAACTCATAGTAAATCTGAGTACATTTTTCCTAAAAGTATTACCATTCATTTTTATATACTTTTGAATCGTAGATACTATTTTATTGTCTACTACAGTCTGTTGAAAGAATAAGAAATCCTGTTTGACAAGTACAGTCAAAAATGTTTGGCTGTTTAATGCAAGCATATTCATTTCAAATAGAAAAAGATGAAGATAATATCATATATAATTTAAAAAGTTACCATAATCCAGAAAGACTGTTTATTCATTTTTCATTTCATTTTGAGGAGCTGGAAATACAGATTTGGAACTATTAGGTCTCTTAGTATAATTTTCTAAATAACCTTTTTTGGGGGTGGGAGTTGTTCTTCTGAACTAACTGCCAAGGTCCCTGAAGCCCTCTAAGAGTAATTCCTGAAACAACAGTAGTCTTTGATTTTAAGAACAATGTTAATCAATTGCAAACTTCCCTTCTCCCCCCACCCCCCCAAAGTCATTCACAAAACCAGATGTGACGGCTTGTCTGGATTACTGGAACTACATGGACTATTTCCTCCTGCACAGAAGCAAATGTGATTGTGGTCAAGATCTCAGCACTCACCCAACATCAAGAACAAAAAAACCTTGAAGGCTTAATAGATTTTGGCATTAGTTTGCTGTGCTAACATGTCGCAAATCAGGATTTAAATTTAATCCAAGTCACAGCTCTCTTCTTTGTAACAAGAGGCTGCTTAAGGTACAAATAACTGTAGTGCATTGCATTATACATGGATAAATTCAAGTAGGGCACTCATTAAACGGGGTTCAATTCCTCTGTGCGCACAGCGAGTGCCCGCCTGCACCTGTAAGAGACACAACACGTACAAAAAACTGTTTGTTCAGATAGGGATGTCCAACGTAGAGCCCTCAACCAGCTGTCTGCCACTCTCTGCCAGTGGGACCAGCTGCACCAGCGAACATTCAGGAGGGCAGGCTGGCAGCGCCCAGGCCTGCAGCGCCGCACCAAACGCTGTGCCCGCCTCAGCCCAAACATCACACCTAAACGGGTATCCAAAGTCCCTGCGACGTTGTTCACTGTGCGAACACTACCCTGGCAGGATTAAAAACAGCCACTGCTGCTCCCAAAGCTACCTTCTGAAGTGGTATTTTTTCCCTCCCTTCTACATTAAAAAAACCTCGAAAACAAAACCAAAACTAAACATTCAGTAATTGGCTGTGTAGGGTTGCTCACCACCATCCAGGCTTCCAGCCACAAACGATCCCCGATCAGGCCGAAGTTGACTAACTCAAGAAGTACGCTCCCCAAGAGGTGCTCCGGCAGCAGCGCAGGCTCGCTTACAGAGCTGGAAGTTGTGTCAGTGCCGTGCCAACAGCAATTACAGCAAGAGGCATAAAAGATAGCTTCCCTTCTGGGGAAGGGAAAGAAAACGTTGGAAGAAATGTTGCCTTCAGCTGCTTCTCACTGTAGCAGCTCCTGGTGGCTTTACGCTAGGAGAAGGACCTGCAAGAAGGACCTGCAGGAAATAGGACATTAAAAGAAAATCCCCACAATTGTCTTCCTTGTGATAGTGAGGACTTCTCACTAGAGACTCTGGCACAGCACGAACAACGAGCACCTGAATCTGTCAGCCGATGGCTACGCTATCCTGGCAACAGGCATGGTACAGACACTTCAGCAGTTTCCCAACTTCTATCTACAGCTCGCAGCTCCTACTCCCAAGCAAGAAATCCCGGTGGAGCTGGCAGAGTGGAAACAAACCTTACCCGGCCTACTTTCTGGTGTAAGAAAAAAACAGCACGAGCTTCCAATACAATGAATACAGCCTGCTGTCGCAACCTTTATTACGTGTGTCCAGGAACAAGTTCAGGATCTGAAATTAAGCCTGTAATAATGTCATTCCTCCATTCTGTTATGGGACCTTGCTGTCTTAGTTTTAATTTAGCTTCTCGTTTTTAGGTGCATGTGAAACACTGCTGGTATCAGTGGTGCTGCTGTAACTGAGTTAATAAGACAAAGCAGCAGACCACGTATTTGGAAAACTGCATTTAACATAATTAATATGGTTTCAAGCAGACCACACACAGTAGTAGAAGCTCTATTAAATGCCAAAATATAAACTAGTTCTTTCAAGATAAAGGGAAAATGATTTTCTGAACTGTTAATGCCATACTGTATGCTGGAAGTATCTCCAATAATGATGTTTCATAGAATTGTGCCCAGAAGACTGAAGTAATTCCCCCTGAAATGCAGCCTCGCATAGATGCGTGCAGTAAAAACACTGAAATAATGATTTCTCATCTAATTCCTGTAACATTATAATAGCATGTATTGATAATTCAATAAATGCATACACTCTGGTTAAAAGATGAGGAAAAACAGGTGGATTAAATGACAGTTTGATAAATGAAAGAGAAGCATGTTCAAAGAAGCATACATATTTTAAGAAGCAAACAAGTCCCTTAGTCATAGATTCCGAACTACAGCTGTATATTTAATGTACTGGACTGGGAAGCAAAAATGGGCTTATATGCATGTCATATCTCCTACTGACAACAAACGAATTCCATGCACAAACTTGATTTTGCATTTTCCAAATTGAATGTGAAAAGTGTAGTCTTCTTTGAGACATAATTTGGTTAAAAAAAAAAAAAAAAACTTAAGATCTATTTCACAAATAAAAAAGTGAAGACTGGTAAATGGCAGAGAAATCAATATTTCTGTGTGTTTGACAGTTTGAGGCTATTTTGAAAAAATATTTTTTCATTTAAAAACTGATGGTAAAAATAAACTAACCCTCTTTCAGTGCTTAAAAACAAACAAAAACACCACTTTCAGACAAAATTTGAGTTATTGCTTTCTTCATGCGATCATCTGTAACTTTCTGTATCATGTAAATATAGATTCATCCTAATGGCCTAGAATTATTTATTGAATATACACAATATGTATTTCTAAAATAAAGAGCATATTCAGTATTTTTGTCAAACAAATGCTGCATATGGATATGTATGATACCTACTGCCTTCAGAAATTAATATGCATTCTGACTAACTGTTAGAGATGAAAGCAAGTTATTTGAAAGAAATTCTTATCACTGGATTTCTCTCAGTCTGACTTGACTGATTTCCCTGAAGCTCAAGTTTGGCTCAAGCAGTTGTTTTACTGCTCTGAAACACCTGAAGTTCAAATATAACTTAGTGAAGAAACAGAACTATCTGAGATAAAACTAAGTTACTGTGGATGTTGTATGCAGAATTTGCCTCTAAGTACATGTAATACAGAGCTAGTAATCTGTCCACAAGATAACCACTCTTCCCACTCCCCAAATAAGCAGTAGCTAACCAGGTATCCGTTGAAGTAGGTGTTGAAGTAAACACCTAAGACAAAGCACTCCCGCTGCTACAGAAAGTTAGTATAATTCTGTTTTATTTCATCCCAATATAAATACTTTTATTAATTTTTCATATAAAGCATTTACCCAATTTTGTCTAACATTCAGAGCAGAATAACATTACACACATAGCTCACGATGTTATGAAAAAACAGTAATACTATATCATACAAGCTACAGGATATGATATTTTACTTGGTAATTTGGTTATTTTACAAGAGATTTTGAAAGGTAAAAAGGTCAGTCAATAGACATGAGTCACAATCATGCCTTATGACTTTGGTAACTCCTCCTCAAATACAATGTGCACTGTACAAAGGTTATGCAGTTTGTTGGGCATGCATCCAAAACATATACTTACCTTAATGCAACGCTACCATTGCAACTAGCCATTTTCAATGGCTGTAATGTTAACATTAAGATAAACATGCATGCTTAAATTTCTGCCTGTGAAGTTTTAATCACTAAGCAGAAATATCACAATAGCACAGTATAAAAGCCAAGCAATCAAAACCCCAGTTATTAGTACTTAATGACTAGCGGGTCTACTCCCATTTGTAAGGTGTTTTTCTTGTATTATGGTAAAAATGAATTAAAGAATAGTAGCTATTATTTAATTAAGATGTATTATTATCTATCTCAGATAATTCACAGGTTGACCATTCTGCCCATCCACAAATTACAGTATCAGCTATTATCACACCTTGTAAGTTTTGGTACATAAAATGTTACACATTTTAATTAAACTACAGGACAAAAATGCTATAATGCCTTACTATAAAAACAAGTCAGTACAATTTGGGACTTCTCTGTACTTTCAGTGCAGGTTAAAAATTTCATCATTGAAATGATGCAAAAGAAATCCTCAGCTAGTAAACAGGATTTTTTCAGTAACACATACAGATGTGAGGACACTGGTTTAAAACAAAACAAAACAATAATTTATTTCACCTGAAAATATTCACATTTATGATATTATTTGATTCTGGGATGGATAACTATGACTGGAAAAAATTCTTTGTTTCTGGCAATTCCAGCTTTCAGCACAGACAACTGATACATTAGTCCATTTAACCTGACTATATTTTAGCAGAGCTATTTTTAGCCATTGCAAAACTAATGGAAGAGCTGAGAGCCTACATTCCACTCTAATTGAGCCATCACGTTTAGCAGCCAACTATTTTGTACATTATAAATGCAGCAATACATATCAGAGATAGTACTAACATCTGTTTTATGAGGCAACAGGCCAGGTGGCTAAATATTAGATCTTGGTGAAGGAATCAGATTTTTTTGCTTTCTAGGACTGTTTAACAGTGCTTTCACAACAGCTTGTGGGTTCCTCAGCTTGGTACCTGATTTTTTTTTTTAAAACAAACAGAAAACACACAAAAAAACAGCAGTGGCATGTATACTTTGATTTATACTAAGGAACTATGTCTTTATACTCCAGGATTGAGAACTCTTTCACAGTAGTTTTGGCTATTATATCTGAGGTTAGTTAAGAGAAAGCTCACGCCCTGCACTCCAACCAGCTGAAAAAGCTGCTGCTGTTAATCTCCAGCAGTAAAGAAAGATGGAAAAGTCTCCTTAAATCCTTTCCTCATCTTTTCAGGTGGCCAAAAAAAAAAAAAAAAAACACAAAAACCAAAAAACTCATGTTTCAGTATCAGGGTAAGTATTGCCACACCCAAAATTCCATTTGCAGAGATGCAGGCATCTCATTCCATGCCTTTCCAGTAAAAGTTTATGGATGAACACCGAGTTATTTATAGAAGCATTACTTCACATCCCCATTTGTCTGAGACTTTTACAGAGCATCACTGATGTATGCTGTGATACATTTGCATAGTTTTTGCAATCCTTCTTTCTCTGACCTTTGAAATATGGTATGAAATTTCTCACTAGCTCCTAATGTCCATTTTGTATTTAATAATTCCCTAGGTGTTACAGGAGTCATGAAGAACCAGAAGCCTGCCTTAACCTACAATACAAGCAAGAAATTTTTCTGACAACTGTTTCATATGCAAAAGCAATGAGAAAGAGGCAGGTGATTTCACTTACTGATTACATGGACTACAGAAAGTCTTAATACATTCACATTTCAAGATACAAATCTGCTTAAGGTTTTTGTTTTTAAAGCCTTCTACATTTTCTGTAGTTTTTAGGAGCCCTGATCCCCTACTGACCTACAGCACAGTAATCCAAATCATCTCCCAAACAAGCTGTTCTCCATTTTGCATATACACTTGTGTAGGACACTTCCATCTAGCTCTTGGTAGCAGCAGTCTCAGTATCAGCTAAAATGAAAATGGGAAGCATCAGTTTCCAAACAACCAATGCACCAATGCGACCTCTAACACAACAGTTATAAAGCAGCATAAAACAACAGCTTTTACACATGTCATGTATACCTGTGCCCATAAAAGTAAATCTTCCTGGGTATGCTTTTAAGTAATAATGGCAAAAAAATTTCACCTTACAACTGCATTAAACTAGGGGAGTTATATTTTGCTTTTTACACTGTTGAGCATTCAGAAAGCCCACAACGAGGCATAGTTGCTAGAGGCTTCAATGCACTTCCTTTTTCAGACTGGAAATATTATACATGCATTTTATGTGCTTTTCAGCATCAATCATGTTCAAGACTCCATGCACATAATATTTAACCTCTTTTCACCCTAAATTCATCCCTTCTTTAAATATTGAAGCCTCACACTCTTTTACAGGACATGTATACATAGTAGTTTTCACACATCCTTATTTAAAAAAAAAAAAAAAAGTTCTAGGAATATTTCTTGCCAATATTCCTGTCTAACAGATTTTGACATGCTCACAGCTTTTGAAGGCATTCTTCTTCTAGGCTAAAAGTTTTCCACTTCATTCCCGTTCAGAAGCATTTTAGTTAGCACTCTGAGAAAACCTTCAGTGAGCAATCCAAACTGTAGCATGTAAAATTTGTTAAACTGTAGCAGAATATTATGCTTATTAATAACCAAGAGCTACAAAATATACTCCAGATATGACACTCAGCAAAACCTTCATCAAGAAGTCCTTCAAGCTAAAGAAAGAAATCGCTACAGTCAGAAGCTATTTACGGTTGAAGCTTAACCTGCTGCGTTCCCACAGGAGAATCTACTGTGTATTTCCCTGTAATGAGCTATCTAATCTAAAGCATGTAGTCTTTAGCAGACAAAAATATACAAACTAACTTTTGACCAAAATACCATCAGGTGGATGACTTCCACTCGATCAAACAGAGCAAATGTGTTGAGGGTCTCACAACCATTCTAATAAAGATGTCAAGGTGCTAAGTCACAAGAAAAAATAAAGATCAGTCCCAATAATAATAATAAATAAAACTACCCAAAAATAAATTGTGGTCTCAATCTGTCTATATCATCTTCCAAAACAAGATACTATATTTAGCTCAGGCCAGCATCCTCTCAACCGCACGCTTCTGTGACCTCTCTGAGCATTACCGGTTTCTCTTTCACACCCTTCCCACTGTTTTACCTGGACAGGATGCAATAAACTGGCAGTACATAAATATGCTGGGGTACAGCCAGTGCTTGTGTCTGGACACAGGTTCTCCCCATTTTCTGAACGCGCCAGAACCACACCAGCCCTTCCCTTCTTTTGCCGACTATAAGGAAGGAAGGGGAATCGTTCCCAGTGCATGCCACTGAAATGCTTACTGCTCTGTAACTCAGATTTGCAGGAATTTCCAGTAGATGTACTTGACTATGTACTAAGCTTCAAGTATATTCATCGCAATAAAGAAACACTTAAATACTTTGGGACAGTAGACAGCTTAATTTATAACAATGGAAAAATTCATAAAAGTAATTAGAACATCTGACATTTTCAACATATATGGTTAGCAAAGCATGAGACAAAAGTTAGAGATGGAAATCTGCAGACAATACTATGTGCTAGACGGAAATCAAGAAGAAAATAATTAAACTGTATAGTTTAGAATATGTATGTGAATAAATTCAGAATACAGATGCCAGTAGTTCAGTTTAAAGTGTGTTTACTTGAACAACTGTATAAACTTTAAATTGATAGTAAATTAATTCAAGTAAATGTAACAGACAGGAAGGCAGACAAGTGCTGAAGAAATAAAAATGTTACTTTCAAGTCCATAAGCAGTATTATCTATCACAGAAAGGAAAGAGTTACAAAAATGGGAGACCACTTACAGGACATGCATCTCCCTTGTCTTTCTTTCATACCCAAGGTCATCTGGTTTAAGAATCAAATTGGAGTTAAAGAAACCAATTCCCATGTGTGTGGCAGCTGCTGCCCTGACTATGTCATTGAGTTACTCCCATCAAGAAGAAACACTTCAGAAAGAGCACTTTAATATTAGTGCTGGCTGCTAGCCTGAAAAATAGAAGATGATACTGAATACCACTCTACAGCAGACTGACATTCTTCTTCCTTCTGCACTTAAGAAACTTCTAAGGATTTTTTTTTTTAATATTTCTTAACTTAGTTTAGTTAAAGCTTGAGAATATGTTCACTCGCTCTCTTGTACAGAATTCTATTATTGGTGAACATCAATCTCTAAAGAATCTAAGTTGATGATCATAGCTTGTTTCTGCATTTTGCAGTATGTTACAAGAAAAGGCAGAATTCACGAAAGGAGTTTGCCCTCCAAAACAAAAATTAGCTTCTGTTGAATGGCATGTACTTTGTCACAGATACTCATTTTGTTTGAAATGTGCACAGACAAAACGAAAAGGAAAAAGTCAGATCTAGATATTACTTTGTCAAGTGGCTTATGTGTTGAGGGATCATATTTGAACTTACTTGATACAGACAAATAGTTAAAACTGATTAAATTTTTCTCCCAACTGATGAATACGTAGTTTGACTCAGGCTAACTGCTGTAAGTAAGGAAGTAAAGAACAAAAATAAAATGAATAAATAAATAAACCCCAACAACTACAGTAAAGTAAATTATTTTGAAATTTATGACAGATAGTCCTCTAACAAAGTTTCATGTTTCCATCTCTTCACAAGAGGAGAGACTTAAGACACAAATACTAGCAACTTAAAGAAAATCATTAAATAATGGGTTAAGTTTCAAGAACAAAATTTAAATGATCTTCCCGAGGATCTCCAACTATACAGATATTCTAATTTGCAAATGATAACTTTTAACATCCAGTCATTCTCAGCCTAAAACACCAGCTTCATACGAGCTTATTTATAAGCAATAAACAAACTCAAATATTGAAGAAAACATGCTTCCATTAAAGGAGATTGCCGAGTCCTAAATGGGCAGCAGTTCAAGAATGCTACACTAGTAGTCAGGCATGTACGATTTACAGTACTTTTACTTTTCTGCTGCTGCCACTAAGTTTAGAACATGCCCTACAAAAAGGCCTTGCTGATTTTAAAGTGTTCTGTAGATCTGTAGTACACTTATTTTGGTACTTTCAATACAAGCCTTTGAAACCTTGCCTTCAGCCTGACTGTCTTCTGTAACCTTTTGCAGGAATCTAGTTGACTGTATTCTTTCTCCCCGTGCCATTACGCCCCTGTAGTTACTCATCTGCTCCGAAGGGGCTGTCACTAGGATACCGTGTCACAAATGCAGAGGACGATGATGTACTTTTGTCTTTTGTTTTTAAGAAAAGCTGACGCTTCTTTGTCATCATTTCTTTTATAACTTCAGCCTACACGATTCGAGAATTAGGGAAGAAATCATCCTGTCAGGTCACATGCAGATCTATCTATACAGGGAATGTTCTCCTAAAATGCGTTCCACTTAATTGTTTTGCAAAGTCTTCCTATATAAATCAAGTAGAAAAGCAATGGATGGTTTTACACACCGTGCTTGTAAAAAAATGACAGGCCACACAGTCATCTTGCATTTCTCTTAAATTCTCAAGACAAGATTTGGAGGTTTTTGGATTTATGTTACTCAGAAGTCCCAGTGATAAGATAATACGCATAACAATGATGAAAGAGCAATTTCAATCACACATCTAATAACCTGACGTAAATGGTTCAAGTCATGAATCTACCATAACAGGGGCTATGTTTCTCTTAGTGGGAAAGAGCAAGAAGAAAGGTAGGCAGAAGAACAGAAATAAGTAATTTTGTTGCCATTTATCTGTGGACTGGCAGAAAGTTTCTTGCCCACGTTACACAAATAAGCCAATAGAGCACTTTGGAACATTTTGAATCACCAAAATCTCTCCTTGTTTATTCTGAAGACAATGCTCATGCCAATAGCACAAATCAAAAAAATCTTGTCCTAAATTCTAATGGCACAGCTGAGTTAGGAGGAAACAAACAAACAAGAAAAAAAAAAACAGTTTCTCAATGTGTACAAGAAAGAGGAAAAAGAATTGATCATTTTAAAAATGAATTCAACACCACAGAACTTTGAAAAGATTCAATTACTTTGTTACCTCAAATTTGTTATTTCTGCACCATATTTTCAGGCCTTCTTCCCCCTAAATTTGGCTAGCCCTCTGATGCACAGCATCAATCTTGTGCATAGTATTTCAAAGTCCTCTAAGTGGTGTTTTAATTGATGCTCATGTGACGATTAAGAGGTATCCTGTTATTGCAAACAACCGCATCATTTTTGTTTCCCTACTAATAATCCTCACAGTTGCCTCACAGTTATTGAACTATTCAATAACAGACAAATACGTCCATACCAAACTGTAACGCACTTCATTGTCCTTATGGATAGCAATGTTATTTATTTGCACAGTAACTTTTTCTTCACTCCAAAATTTGATCGTATCCTTGCTTTTTGTTTCACTTAGTTACAGAAATAACAAAAAGACTCAGGATTTTTCAAAACCTACTCCTTGCCCTGGGCACGTAGAAGGTTTGACACAAACTTCTGAAAGCTAGTAAATAAAGTTGTGGTAATGTCCCCATATACACCTAGTGTACTGCTACGAAACCATAACACTGTTCTCAACCTTTGACATCAAGCTAAATGAAACTACATCTTCCATCCATGCACGATGTACAAACCAAGCCTATTTTCAAGGCTCTTTCAGACCAACAGGTTCTTACGGTCACACGCAGCACACCACGAGACCTTCTGCCTGAAGAATGCAAAGCTAGAAATGAATTGCCATAGACAGTGCGCGGATGTTCATTATCTGTATATCCATCTGCAGCAGAATTGGACTGCCTTCATAGTCCCTAGAAAAACCACATACGCAGAGTAAATCTCAGCCTGTAATCTGATCAACATTTTAATGCATAAACCAGCATTGAAGGGGAAAAAAAAACAACCAACAACCCTAAAGAACCAGCAGTCCTAATGTCTCCTAACAGTTTGTTCCTGCCCCAGACTATTCCCTGATACACGCCAGTACAAATCTTTATATGGCCACATAGCAATTGCATTGTGAAACTGATCTGGCTGAAAACTAATTTAGGGAAAAAATCACCACCAAACAAACACCAAAACAAAACTAACAATACAATCTGCTCACTGTATAGCTGTTCGTGCAAATGTAAAGACAACATGGCACAGAACCACTTCCAGCAGCAGCACCAGCTGACAAAGTCTGATGCGTTCTTTGATTGGCCTCAAGTCTGTACGGGAAAAATTTCCAGGTATAGCATACAGTGAGGACAACGAACCAACTAGAACTTTTCCATCCTTAATTTCTGTCACAGATCTGCCTCGTGTCTCAGCCATCTACAACAATAAAACAAACTGAATATGCCTTTTTACAGTTTTCAAATACACATATCTGAGAGTTCCTAAGTTCAAAAGCAAATTATAGTGCCAGTGACACACTAAACCATATCATTAATACTATTTCTTGCTTAATTAAGCAGTTTGTGTTTAGGACTCAAAAAAAACAAAACAAAACAAAAAAAAAAACACACACAAAAAACCTCCCGCTTCTTTCAGCCACCAACTCCCAATTTCTCCACAAAAAATACAAGAAGTTTACGTTTTTTTATATATACGTTTCATAAGGATATTGTACATTATGTGATCTCTACATGCTGAGTATTAATTTTTATAAGACATCAAAAAAGCCCTTACATCCCGAGAGCTGAACAGCATTCTCCACTTTTAATGCCCAGCGCTAATTCAGACAACTCCTGTTGTTTAGCACACATAACCCACATAAGAAGTTCTCCTTTCTGACCCGATCTGCTTGTGAGCACTTCTGTCGCGTTAACAGAGCCCCACATCATCCTTGAGATTTATCTCGGAACTTAGTGGAAAGCCATCCCCTTGTTCTTCTCAACATAAATAGCAAAGCCATTGGTTCTGTTAATGTCATTATCGGGTTAGCACGTTCTTCTGTTTAACAGAATTTAAAAGTCTGTGAGTCCTTCTGCCATGTTGCGGGACTGCAAACATTTGCAAACCCTCAATAGAAACACCAGTTTGCTTCAGCACTACCATGCATAGCACTACAGACATGAAACATACTGTAGGCTTTCAATTCAAGCTCTCTGAGCTGTATTTATGTAGAGAAAAAATGAGGAATTCTCTGTCATTTAAAAACCAATACATCTCCAGTGATGGAAGTAAGGCTTACAGAAACCCACAAGAATTGGAGGCAGAAAAATCTAGCTAATTTACTCATGTCTGTATTTCTTTAAAACAAACAAACAAAAAAACAGAGCACATCCTCCCTGGGTCGTGCCACACATTAGCCTTCCTTTACAGTGCAAAAAACAACCACCACAAAAAAAAAACACAACAGCAACACCTGAACAGGAAAAAATCTGCACGTATTAATCTTCCATAGCCCAGCCCTTCCCTATCAATCATTTCTTATTTGGTACCTTTAGGTAATTTCTACTTCCGATCAGTCCGCATTACTGTTCTGCACCACCCACAACACATACTCAAATATCCCTCAGTCCTTGGAGGAGATTTGCTGTTGAACACCTATGAAGCCACTTCCCTCCAACACACTTTTGAGCAATCCCATGCTATAATGAGTCCCCAGACAAATGACCGAGCTGGTGATGTTCAGATACTACCTATATTGGCGCTTTCTCTTCCTCCCTGCATTTACCCCACTTATTTTTTACATGCTCTCTTGTGCAAGCTTTCTGAGGACAGAGATTCTTCCTTGTTGCGTGCTAAGCAAAGCCTAGATCCCGACCCAGCACGAGAACTCCCAGGTACTACAGTAACACAAACAACTGTCTGTAATGGCACAACAAAGGCCTTTAGTATAGACACAGTTGTCCTAGCAGAACTACACTTATGCTAACAGTCCTGTTTTCTCCCTGGTTGCCCAGCAGAAGTAAAAAAACGACATTGACAGGAGCACGGTTCTGCCACCATGGTGCATCCACTCCAGAAGTGCTCTCCACACCACTGTAGCAGCAAACAGGAACTACAGCCAAAGTGGCCATAACTTTCATACACCGTATAGGGACCTGCATCTGTATGTAGCATCAATAAAAACAGAAGTTACGGCCACATTTCTAAACACAATCAAATTACTGCTACTCCATGGTCCAACAACTGAGCCCCAGTAACTGATCATTCACCCCATTTGTGAAGGTAAATGCCTTAGCCCGAATATCTTGATTGCAGCCTCTTCTGTTACCAACAGTACAGCAGCAGGACAACTCCCAGCAGAGCTGATCCATTTAGCAGAACGTAACTTTGCAACTGCACGCCACCCTGTTCAGATTAGTGTCTGCTCACCGCAGAGCTCAGCCATGTCCCCATGCCAGCTGCCAGAAGTTGGGCTGGCAAAGTCAATGGATGCCACAAAACTGCCTTAGTCTGACACAGTCACGGGGTTCCTGAAGGTTCTGCAAAGCATCCCAAAAAGCACCACGAGAAAACCCACAGAGCAGAGCTTTGCTTCACAGGATGCATGCTGAGACTGCCATGCAAATAATTCAAATCACTGGTGAGCTGTCAAATGTAGTAAGTCACCAGGAACTCTAAAACGGCAGTAACAAAAAGTGGCATAGACTTGTGTCAGTGTGACATAATTATATTGCTGCACTCCAAATAAACAAACTAATCAGATATAACATTACTGGAAGGACATGCCCAACGCTTTTTGACTAATGGTGCTACTAGTTTCTGTTTCCATGTAGTAATTCTGAATCGTATCTGAAGGTAGCAGAAATTTTGGACCCTACAACATAATCTTTTCTTTTCGGGGAGAAAAAAACACTAGCAATAAAAGTTATTTTCCTTATGGTAGGAACTGCAGACCTAGTTTTCAAAAATAAATACATAAAACACAACCAAAAACCACTCCCACAAAAACAAAAACAATACAAACCAACACATCAATAATTAAAGCTTCCTTCAAAATACCATACAAATGTCTTGCCTGTGCTACAGAGCAACTATTTCATGAGAGAAACTTCAGCTCAGTCTGTTCCTGAACCCATTCACTTACTAGATCTATGCAGAGAAAATATTATGTGTGTGTGTGTGTGTGTGTGTGCGCGCATATATGTAAAATAAAAAAAAAACTACCACCAACCAATTTGTACCAGTTGTACAAGTGATGCTGGAAAAAGCAGAAAGAAAAAGCAGCCAGAGACCCTTGTGCTGCATATAGCACACCATAAGGCTTTATTACTCGGAATCTAGGTAGAGGCCGTGTAATGTCTGAGCCTCTAATTCAGCAAAGCACTGAGACACTGAAGGAAGAGACTCCTAATCCCATTATTAAGCCCTTAAACCACTGATCCCCAATGTAAAGGACATGTTTATCTAGTTATTCTACTACAGATTTTAGGTTACATTATACTGAATGACCATTCAGTGTATAAAACTTTTCCAGCAGAGCTATTAAGCATACTAAATTATTAAATATAATAAGCATATTAAATATCCTCAATTAAACCCCGTCACTAATGATTTATTTTCAGTTAAAATAACAGATCAGGGTCCTAGAAAGATACCTGCTCTGATAAAGAAAATTAAGTCAAACATATACAAGCCCACATCATACATAAATCTGTATGTTAACAGGCAGACTGACAGAATTCAGAAGATGAGGAAGAAAAAAAAAAAAAAAAAAA
>VXAA01006069.1:554780-565849 GCA_013399115.1 Anseranas semipalmata
CGCGAGGCTCCGGCTCCGGGAGCCCCGTCGTTTCCCTCAGAGGTGGCTCGGGGAGGGGGGTGCGTGGCGAATCCCCGCTGTTCAGGTGGGGCTCGGCTCTGCCGGTCCTGGGGGGCAGGTGCAACCCTCCGGCCGCTCTTAGCGAAAGCAGCTAGCTCGGGAAGGAGAGGGCTTGGTTGCCTCAAGCGCCCGGAGAGAGGGCAGCCACCTGCCGCCCCGGGGACCTGGAGCAGTGGCCCAGGAGGTTGTGGTGAGTGGGGGCTGTGGATGCGGTTCTTAACAGTTTGAAGGGCCAAATGTGCGGGGTGCTTGGTGAGTTTTGGGGAGGGGGCGGCACCGTGCAGTCAGTCTGCGGAGTAAGCCTCTGGGAGCTGCAAAGTCAGCATCTGTGAGGAAATGGTCTCTCTGCCCTCCCGGCGGCGTGTGGCACCAGCATTTATTCTCGGTTTCCTGCCTGTGTGTTTTTTCACCTGTCCATAAGCACACACTTTCTGTCTCCCGGTCTATACACACACGTGCAGTCGCATTCCACCTTAATTTCAGATGTTGCACTGGGCTAATTGAGCTCATTCAAAACGCTATGTGGAAGCAATTAAAACTGTTTTTGCCAGTGAAGTTCATGCCTGGCTCACACAACCTGAGACATTTTTGGTAGGTGCATCTTCATGCAAGCGTTGGTATTTACTCCATTTATTTTAGCGCATCTCTGTATTGCTATGGGCCAATCATAGTCTGTTTGCTATAGAACTGCAAGTTAAATTTTGGAGTTTTTTTTTTTTTCTTTTTTCTTTTTTTTTTTTTTTTTTTTTTTTTTTTGAAAAAGGGAATGAAAGAAGTAAACGTTTTATGTGTTCTTATTCTTCCATTGTTGAGCACCAAACATTACAAATTGTGCATTACAAAAGAAGCTTATGGGCATATTCACAGAGTTAATTTCACATAAAAGAGATATTAAGATAGCTCTACAATGGCAATGCACATCTTTACACAAATGAGACATTTTCACTGACTTATGTATACGTAACTATGTTGATACTGTTCCTAAGCTTTCGCATGTGCAAATTTGCATATAGACTTAGTTCACTTGAAGCCAATGGCTTTAATTTCTGGTTTGTGTGACCAGGCAATTATAGGTTGGGAGGAAAAGGGGAAAGTAGAAAGAGGAGGAAAACTTTACCTGCCAGTTGTCCAACAGTCACTGTTTTACAAAGAATATTGAAACTTCATAAATCGGGGTAACAGTTTTAATGCAAGGTTTTAATTAATGTTTGCTGTCAGACAGCCACCAGTGAGGAAAACATACACTAGGTATCATGGATGAAGATGCACCATCCCAGGCTAAATTGTAAGTTATATCAGGAACTGGCTTAGTGCTTGGATAGAATTGTTGAGGTGTACACCTTCTGTGCTGGAAGTTCCTCACATGCACTTTGGGTTCTTGAGGGATTTTTACTTACTGTTCAATTTTAAACTACTGAGAAAATTCTAACTTGGAAGGTCATGTAGGTCTCTTTTCTGAGTCTGTGGGCATCACGTAAACATCTTTATGTAATCAAGAGCCTCAAGGTGCATAATTCATATCTTAGGTATAAAGAAGAATTTCAGAAATTGTTCATATGACTCAACTGTGAAAAAGGCTCCGTGGGGGAGCCCTAGGTGTTCTGCCTTCACCAGACAATCTGGCTCAATTTTTACCATTGCCAGAGTTTCAGGTTATCCAGTAAAATCTGTGCTAGCACAGCATTGCTGTAATTTATATGAAGTGGTCTTAGTTTGGCAAACAGAAGTCAAGAGACATAGATTGGCTTTACTCGTGTAGCATGGTGTGGTTTTGAGCACGTTGTTGGACAAGGTGGGGGAGGCAAGGAAAGACATTTGTACAATAATTTATCATTTTGAGCATGCTAGAGTGATGCCAAACTGTATTTAAAATTAATTCGAAATGCTTTTGAGAAAAGATGTTTAAGGATATATACAAATAATCAGAAATGACTGAATTACTGGGATTTAATGACTTCATATACTTGTCAGTATAGACGTGGTCCATTTCTGCAGTGGGCTTACTAGCCTGCTCCCATTGCGGAGGAGGAGGAGTCAATGTGCTGGTGTATATGATTTACAAGATGTGGCTGGGGGAAACACAGTGCCCCAAAGAAAACTTGTAGCTGTATGAGCAGGTGTCAAAAGAGTTAGAGAAGCTCTGAGATTCTGTCTAAAACAGGCAGCTGATTTAGTTCATGCTCAACGTAGACTGCCCATTTTGTGTGGACTAGACATATTGTTATCCCTGTCAAGACAGGGCCTATAAGCTTTTTCATTTTCCCTGTGTGCTAGATTCTTGGATAGAAGTGTGTTGGTACGGGAATCAAAAGAGGAACTGGTTTGAAAAAACAACGTTATCTTAGCTAAATATATGATAATCAAATTATTCTTCTTCCAGATTCTGGAAAACACAAGGCAGTGCTGAACAACTGTAGCTCTGCGTTTAAGTACGGTGACAGTGAATTACTGAGCAAGAGAGAACATTCCAAGTGAGTCCCAAAATAGAAGGCAGTTAAGTATGTAAGTCCATGAATTTAGCATTATATGGAATCCTGAGTTCAGTCCTTGCCTTAAATTATCTGAATGCTTTTTCTTCAGCCCTTATTCTGTTAGCTCATCCCCTGTACTTAATTAACATGCTAGAAAAGGAAAATAAATGAGGGATGTCAGCACTATTGGCTAAGTTGCCTTTAATTATTTATTTTCTTCAAGTTTGTGTTATTAAAACCACAAAAATTTAAAAAGCCTTTGTCCCAAACAGCTTGGAAAAGTAAATTACTGTGATTTCTAGTATTCTAGTTTGGCAAAGCACACCTTATGAATCCTTGGGCATGTTACAGAACTCATTAGAAAAATATCAAAGATACTATAAGCAATATCTAGGATGTTTTTTAGATTAGGTCTGTCTAGTCCTATATATCATCTTAGGAAGAGCTTGACTTCACTGAGTGGTGCATAGAGAAATTAGGATGGAGGGTATGTGAAGAACAGCAGAGAGGTGTAATAATTATGTTATAGTTACTGCCATCAAAACTCTACCAGGAAAGAAGTAAGTTTTTCTTTGAACTTCTGGTTAATCTTGCTTGTTTAAATTAGTTATGTATTCTAGAGGGACAACAGTGTATAGACATGCTTGGGCCTGGATTACATGAAACTTTTGGGAAGGAAGAAATTAGCATTCCACCTGCTCTGTATTAGTAGGTGAGTGAGCGGACAGCACTTGTAGCCCAGCCCACTAATTTTTAGGCACACAATAAGATCTAGAAATGAATGAGCTTTTTGATGGGGTGAGAGAAAGATTAGTTAATTTTGCAAGTAATATTGATACCTGTTAAAAAAAACCCTTTTCCCTCCCTCTTCCTCTCCTCACCTGTAAAGTGGGAATGCTAAAATTCACAGTACAAGTCTACTTTAGGATAGCATTTTCTCTAAGTTCTTTTGCTTAGGAATAAAGAGTAGCGTGTAAAAGAAATGTAATCCTGATGTTAGTTAAAAACCAAACCAAACCAAAAAAAAAAACCCTTCTCAATAGTGTTAGCATGTGTTCTCCCTGACTTGTAGACATAGCAGCATTACTCTTGTATTCCCATAGTTGTCCTTCTGGGTTGGATCCTCTGAAAACCCTGTGAAATCCTGGAGCACAGGAAAAAGACATCTTTGCCTTTTTCTTTATTTTTTATTTTTATTTTTAATCTCAGCCTGGAGATGTTTAAAAAATAGTATATTAATGAGGAATAGCACTCTTTACCTCCCTGTTTTGCTTCTCAGATTACTGTAGAGATAGAGGAATGCTTTGCTTCCAAGAGCTTCCAATAATCATTCCTGCAATAAGTTTAAGGGGAAATGTGTCTAGGTCTGATTAAAACTTGAGATAGAAATTAACCTAATATTGTAAATTTTTTTTAGACCAGAGCTTGCTGGTATATAATAAAGAAAAAGCCAAACAGGGAGGAAGAAGGGGGGAATCAAAGGTGTGGGTAATCTTAATGTGTTTAGCTTGAGAATGTTGTTTCCTGTATTGAAAACTCACTTCTTCCACGGTATTTCTTAGAGGTTAATATGAGTGAAAGGTGGGTAATTTCTTAAAGGGAATTCCATGTTTAAAAAACAAAACAAACAAAATAAACTCCGAAGAGAGAGCACAAGAGCTCTGAGGCTGTTACTGATGTACCCCTGGCAGTGAAGAGGACAAGATGGTGGCATGTCTTAAGCAGAAAACTTAAATGACTATGTGAGTTTATTTAGCTCTTCTGGTGCCTGCATATTTTGTGTTTTCTTAAACTATTCCTTTAATACTCTTTTAATTACATAGCTAATCTTACAACTGTTGAGTGAATTACTGTGATGTAATTGTAGCTCTGCTACCAGTTGCTGCACACTTTCTAGTTAAAAATTGTCTTCTGGATTTACATGCTATTACCCAGGGCTAGATGTAGGCATATTATCACCCAGCAAAGTAGGCAGATGCCATGAGGAGTGGAGTGCAACAAACCTTATCTTACTATCTTTTATTAATTCTGGACCCTGGGAAGACTTGCAAGTGAGAGAAGTGAGAAAAGAGTGCTGGAGGGGAAGGAGGTTCATTCCTTTTCTTCTTTTCCCTTCTCCTCTTATGAGGGAAACTCTGACTTATGCCAGTTAATGTCTGTGGAGAGGAAGTGCCCTTCCTAGCTGTGCAGAACCAGCTGTAAGATCAGACCATATTTCTTTAAAGGAGATCAACTTGGATTATTTAAAGTAATAACAAAATGCTGTGTGTCTTTACATTAAGGCTATGATCCTACAAGTGGATCAACATGATGGATCTTTACACCTATGCTAAGTCCCAGTGATTCTAATTAAACTTGATGATAGGATCAAGCTTAACATACTCAGTGTTGTTTCTGCAATGAGCTCAGCACAGATGGGCTTTTGTGCTTTTATTGAATCCATTGAAGTGAATAGGGCCTGGTGCAGCATTTGTAACATTAAGGCCTCATTTTCCACAAATGCAGGTAAGGGATCAGTACAAGCAAGGTAACTGTACCTTTGTATAGTTCCTGGTCTCATTTGCTTTATTTCTGTCAACACCAAGCACATTAATAAAAACGGTAGCTGATCTATAATACCCTAGTTCATTACAAAAGTAAGGCAAGATGCATTCAAGAGTGATTCACCATATGTTATGCTGTTATAAAGAGGACTGACTTTCTGAAGAAATGTAGGTGAGTGTGACCTAAAGTTGTTATAAGGAGACATTAGAAAACTGGGGTTCTGGTGGTGATTGAAGCATTTTCACACATCGCTTTAGGGTGTACAACTTTCCATGATTCTATGGAAAATCAAGTTCCTACAAAAGGCTTTGCAAATATTAAAACAAACAAACAAAAACAACAGCAAATTAAAACAAACAAACAAAAAAAACCAAGAGTTTGAGGGTCATGATGTAGCTGAAGTCCCAATCTGCGTTTGGAGGAAAGGGAAATGTATTGCAAAGAGGGAGTCAGATGTGAGGATCCCCAGAGAAATCTCCACTAAGTAGAGGATCTGTGCTTGAAAGGTTGCTGTGGGGATGTCTCTGTTGCATGCTTCTGAGCTGGGATTTGACCCATGTTTGAAAAGTCTGTTACTGGCAGCAGTGCTAACCTCTGCAGATTTGCTAGCAGCTCCCAGCAGAGTATGCAAAAGGCAGAAGGTTGTGTCCATTCCCCACTGCATGGCGGTAGACAGACTGGTCTGATTGTGTGTTGTGGAAGTTGATGTGTGTGACTCGTGCATTGTTGAGGTTGTCCTCATCCAAGTTTAATTTGCTATTCTGAAATCTACCGCAAAAACAGAAGCAGGAACTAAGTCCTTTGCCTGAAAAGAGGTACTGCTGCAGTGCCACATCTGGTGACGTAGTGTCCATACATCAAAGCTTTCTTTAGCTCTAATGTGTTTGTGGATATTATAAACAACTATGCCAAATGATCCTGAAACAGACTTCATCAGACACTCAGTCTTAGATGGTAATGATTTTTGGTCATGATTAACTTGATGGCTGTTTTTTCTCTCCATGTCTTTATCTCTTCTCAGAGACAGTAGCCTGCATATGTAACTCTGTTAGGGATTGAAGTCCTAAGTAGTTATTAACTTGTACTTAGTATGCAATGTCTCTGAATTAAAAGGGTAGATCTATCTTCATCTAATGAACACTTAAAACGAGAGTTACCAGGCAGGTTTATAGCTGGCTCTAATTGTGTTCTCTGTGCTCATCAAATAAAAGGTACATTACATTCTTGTATGTCCATGGTCCTTGCTCTGCTGGGACCGATATCCCCAAGAGAGAAGAGAGCTTAAGAATTTTCAGAGAAAAGGACAATTGCGTCAAACAATATCAAGGGAAAGATGCATTTGAAAAAAACTGTCATGCTGATACCAAATATGTTACTGCTTCCCTCCTGCCCCACTCTTCTCCATCTTCCCCCTGCCTCCCCCCAGTCTTTTATTCTCATGCTATGGCAAACAAATGTACTCTCTTGTAATTTAGTGCAGCTTCAGATTGTTTTGATTCATGTTCTTCTGCTTTTGAGCCCTGTGGTTCAGAGAGCAGCTGTTAAGGTGTATTCCACATGTACCCTTAATACATTGTTTAAGCATCAGTAAGGAAGTAAGAGTATTATTATTCTTTTTAATTTCATTTTCCTTTTTGAATGGAATGGCGGTAATAGGGGCGAGGCAGGGAAATTAATCATACATTCTGTTTGGAATACCTTTTTAACTATCTGGAACTGAAACTTTGACACATCTTTGGTGTGTTCAAATACATTTTCTGTTGTTTGGAGAAATTTGCAGGGACATGATGCCTGAAAATACACACAATGTGGAAGGGCTTAGATGAGATTTCTATACTGCAGACTAGTTGCAAAGTTATTTGTCAAGTAGCTCCTCTTACTGAAAAGTGAACTGTATCTGAAAGAACAACAACAATTAAGTTCTTGTGCTTCCCATAATTTACTTAGGTACATAGATGCTAGTGTTTTTTTTTTTTTTTTTTAACAGTGTAATTCATTTTCCTATAAACACTTAGTGTTATGATTTAGCCTGTTCTTATATTATAGAGCAAATACTGGATATCTAAAGGGCTAAACCGAATTAATTTGAGTTAAGTAGCTTCAAGGTATCTTGAAATGCATTCACTGAAATCCCAAACAGTTAGTATGGCCTCAGATTTGAACCATTTGTTGTAATCACATACCAAAATATATCAATAGAAATATAAAACACTTTAAAGTTGCTTTGCTGCCTAGCAGGTAGTGTGCAGTCAGTAAACTTGTTTCTTCTTTGAAAGAAAAATGAAGCTAGAAGCTATTGAAGGACGTGTGGAAAAATGTTTTGGAGCCTTGATCTGTTTTCTGTATCTGTGCTGTCAAGGAGCAGTCAGCCAGAGGCAAACACTGAGGTGGTGTTAGCGGAGGAGAAGGCTGAAGTATACTAGGCTGGTATTTGAAATGCGATAACCTGGATTTTCTTTACATTCATTGACCTCTTTGCTTGCTGCAATGTTGACGTTAGCTTTAATGAAGGCAGCTCTTACACAAGTGTTAGAAATGTCTGTAACTAGTGGAATGCCTTATTCAGTGTGCTCTCATTCTTTCCTTCTTGACTTGTTCCTTGCCTTTTTTCTGTCTGTTCCCTTTCTCCCCCACCTTATTGGAAGTAGTGCAGTGCTGGAACAAAGCATGAAAATGAAGTGTAATAATCTAAAAATAAAATAATAATGGCTTACCTTCCTCCTGTCCTATATTCCTTCCATTCTGAGATCTTGAGCTACAGTGTCCTTAAAGACTATTTGATTGAGGTAGGAGAATTTAGCTTAATTGGAGCTGAGATTAATGTGGTCATAATAATGATGGAGATGATGGGACCATATCAATTATATGTCCTCAGTATCTTTGGAACCATGACCGAATACTGTATGACAGAAGTGTATAATTACCTTACGAGTTGCATAAGCAGCCTGATGTTTGTTCTTTTATTAATCATGAAAGATAATAGTAACAATTATTAGAAGAAAACAACATGTCTAGACATTAAAAGCGTGTATTTTCACCATGGACCTAAACACAACAGTAAATACAGTGCTTATTTACACCTGCCATGCAGGTAGAAGTTGATTTAACATTAGAAAAGTGCAATAATAGGCAGGGTAATAAAGCTGTACACTGTATTATGAGGCATGCAGGCTTTAGATCCAGCAGACAATATATTATAACTCGCTTTCATAGCATTCAGATTATCAAAACTTACTTTGAAAATATGAATATTTAGTAAGTATAATCAGCAGCGTTCATTTAAAAAGAAAAAGGTGAAGCTGAGGTCAGTTGGGGGTTGCCATTCACGGGCTGCCCTGTTTATTGCTTCCCCTTTTCCCAGCAAATCCTGTATTTAAGAAGGATTGTAAGGCCTATGTAATCATTGCGGATTTACTTCCTTTGATGCCTCAGAACTGCATTCAGCAACAATGCTGCTGTTTCTTTCTTTTTTTTTTTTTAATGTACATGTCACCTTTACAAGGTACAGATGGATTTTACCAGGAAGTATTTTGGATAGCAACAACTGTAAATTGTTGTTTGATATTTGAAATTTAAATAAACGTAAGTTCAACTCTGGTCTTGTGCTGACAGAAGGCACAAGTAGTTTTGCAGGGATCTTAGATACGACTGATATAAATTGGAATTCTGGCTAATGGGGTCAAGAGACTTTTTTTTTTTCCACATGTGCTGGTATAAAATCTTCTTAATTCTCGGTTCTGTTTTTAAAATATAGAAGAACCCTAAATATTTAATAGTTAGTGTGAAGGCTAAGACACTTTTTCCTCTGGTGTCTGTGGTGAATAGAGAGCATAATACTCTAAGAAAACTGCTTAATATTTCTTAATGCTTAATGTTCCTGAAAATTATGTGGTGTAGATTGCTAGACAACTGGAATTAATAGTTTAACTAAAATGCTTGAGAATTTCAGTTTACCTCACACTTAGCAGTCTTTGCTGTAATACAGGTAAAATACAGAAACATTTGTGTTTATTCATATGCAGCTTTCTTACTTGCATAATCTGCAAGTACATGGTATTTCCAAGTGTCCTTAGCACAGAAGAGAAAAAAAGTAAATTTGCTAATGGCAAAGGTGTGAAAAGATATGGAACTTAAAGAGGATTTTCTGTATAAATGGAAATTTTAATATTAAATTGCTCCATCTAGTGGCAAACTACTGAAGCTGATAATTTTTCTTCAATTATTATCATCCCTTAGCGATTATTATTCCTTTTAAGAATTTCAGATGAAGTTCTTCTGCTATTTCCTGGGAAGTCCTCTGCCAAGGGAACTTCACGTGGGACAAGGTACAAACATTGATTTTTCTTCCAGTTAGTTCTGAGGAATTTTACTGTTTACTTCAATGGAAGTGTGCCTTATGTGCCCAGGTGTCTGAACTGCTTTTGAGAACTTGGTCTTAGTACCTTTGGTTTGAGTTCTCGGGGCTGGGAGGGCAAAGGGGGAAGCCGAATTGCATAAATAATTAATACAATAAAGTTGAAGCCTCTGATTCTTTGACAAAGAATTAAAATACACAATGAATCATGTACTGAGTACGGTGTACTGAGATGCATCCTGCATTCTAACATGAAATAATTTTCCGTTGCCAATTGTTTCATTCAAACCTTAACTGGCATTGATATTACATTTTTGTAATAATAGTCAACTAATTGAATGATTTGTAAATGCCAATATACTTCTGTAAGCAATTGGAATTCTTATGCCAATCAAGGAGAAAACCCCTGTGTTTCCTAGTCGTAGGAAAATGGGAGAAAATTCAAAAGGAAAATGTCCAAGGACAGGTTCTCTGCCTTCTTCCTTTGCAAGCCTTGAAAAGACACAATCTGACAAAACAGAAGGGAGCTCTCGAGGAGGCTTGTGTATTTCCCTCTGCCCACTGCTGTGATCCCTTGTGCAGCTGGCTTTAGAGAGAACTCATGCACTTAAGAATGAAAGATCATTGAACAATGAATCAGTTTCAGGGTGGTTGCATGGTATTGTTTTTGTGTTTCTGAACAGAGCACAAAACTGTGCAGCCAGCAGCCGAAGTCCTGCTGAGAAGCAAAAATATTTAAAAACAAAAAAGAAAATGGAAAAGTACTAAAATAGTTTAAAACCAAATTCTAAGTCTTAGATTAAAAAATATATGTATATATTTGTGCTTGAGAATGTAACAGATACGCTGAACTTGCTGGTACCTAATCCTTTACTTTTCTCATTCATTTTTCAGTTTTGGTTAATCTACTACATAAATAATGTATACACCTTTAATTTCCTGGTAGATTAATTCTCACTTCTCAGTCCAAGTTTGAATACTCCTTTTAGATTAAGAAACTGTTCTCAACACTAGAAGAGTTGCAATTTATTCCAAGACTGCTCCATTATTCAAGTGAATAATGGAACATAAACTTTGTAGTGCACTTTCCCAGACTTCCTCTCCCCAATTAGTTTGGTCACTTAAAATTGCAGATCACTGTTCCTATCTTCCTTTCCCAGGCAAACGAACCCATTAAATATCACGATTGCATAACTTCCCTGCATGCTAACTAAAGTTTCCCTGCAACATTCATTTTAACCTCAGCTGTATACTTTTGGCTGAACTTGCAGTCTTTGAAATACAAGGCAACACGTCTCGATAATAGTGCATGAACAAGTAATTAACATTGCTGTGAATTGGAATGGCACTTTTCATCTTCTGTGGTTCTTACATAGCTGAGGTCTCTTTGGGCAATAAAGCCAATTAGGTGTACCCCATCTCCCTTTTTCTAATGGCTAATGGAATTTGGGTAACTCTTTCTGAAGTGTAACTCCTGCAGGTAATCTGTATCAGGGTTGCTGAGACTGAGTTCCTTCCCTGGTACTGGCATCCACAATAGTACTGACAGAAAACTGAACAAAGCCTTGGCCTTTGCTCCTCCTTCTGCTGGGCTGAGGAAACAGACATAGCACATAGCAGCGATTCTTTTTTTTTTTTTT